>RBZT01000574.1:0-59958 GCA_003693705.1 Polymyxa betae
TTCCCAGGCTTTTCCTCTGCCCACTAGTGGGGCGGCGGAGGTTTTTACTGCCGGGAACCGCGGTGTGAGCCCCCCGATCCGACCCCCTGCCAGGTAGCCCCGCCTGGACAGGGCCGGCCTGTCTCCGACGGCCGTAGTTAAATAATAAATTATTTTATAAGCTCCTAACCCTAACAATGTGAAAGACTGGTATACTGACCCCTGTACTATATCGGAAGATTTGCTGATAATATACTGATTTGCGTATACAGGTAGGATACGCTGTAGCGACGACGAGCGATTCCATCAGCTTTTGCAGGTAAAAGACATAACGGGTCGTTAATGAGAAATATTCAAGCAAAACTAGCTCACAGTCTGACATAAAAATCAGTTTCAAACTGCGTACAAATCGAGGCCTGCAGAATAGCGCATTCAGAGATTCCAAGCTTAATTCAGGAGCTATGACAGTTATGCCAATGATGGGCCTACGCAACAATCAAACCAGCAAGAGGCGGAGCCGAACGGTAGGTTGATACAACTAGTTGGTCCGTGGACCAATCTCTAAACTCCGTCTCATTAATTTCTGAAAAGATTGAAATGTAAAAGCACATTTTAGTATTCAAATGACTGGTTTGCAGCGGTATGGCCTGGCTTTGGCGACAAGTTCGTGCTTGGCGACCCTCTGCGATCTCCAATCCTGAGCGCTCTCTCCGCGAAGAGCTTCTTGGAAAACTGATCCATGAGGCCTTCATCTGACATTAGCAGCTCCCGGGTCTCGAGAGTCCCTTCTTATAAAGGATGTTGACTCCTTCTTCTACTATAGGTTGTCGAAGCGGAGGTAGTGAGCTGTACTTTGGCGATAAATCTGCCACGCACGACTTCATTCGCTATTGGATTAGGAAGAGAGATTGAAAGTTTCACAATGATGAAAGCCATCGATTGTTACAGCAGAATTAGAGTCCAGTCGCTCCCTTATTCGATGGGAGCAGGCTATCCTCTTTGTCGCTGTGTAAATGCCCTGAACATTGCTCGTCGCTCGTAGATAAATGTCGTGCTGTTTCGAATTCTTTGAACGCTGTTCGTAAGTTTGCTTTTCTGCAGTCGCGCACTTTTGAATCATAGTTCTTTTCACAATCGCGCTTTATCTGAGCGAACGTCTGAATCGAAGAGTGATGTGTCAAGATGACGGTTCGGGTTTGACTGCAGGCGTCTATGGCGACATTGAAGACGTAAATACAAAAGGATTGTTTGATATAGACTCGTTGGAAGTTGTACTGTTATTGATGAGGTCATACAAAAAATGTGAGTGAATGTAACATTACAATAATCGTCTTAAAAGAGGCCTGATATGTACAAATATTCATCTTAGGGAATTGTAACAGATCTCCGAATCCAACACAAGTTACCTGAATGGAAGTGATCTGTTTGTAGCATTTATGTAGAGTCCCACCAGATGAACAGATTTCAGAGAATAATGAACATGATAGATGCGCGATACATTCTTGTGAAGGTGATATTTCACGGTCTCTGCAAATTCCTAACATGGCGAACCCTGACCCTAACAGGTTTCTTGATTTCTTAGTAGAATGTGATTCAATGCCAGTTTGTATGAGAACAAAAATGCGATTTTGTGTCTAAGACCAGCACGAATGACTGGCAATCAGGTAATACTGGAATCACATCGAGACCATCAACGTGATTCCTCCATAATCAGCCAATCTGATAGCGGAAAGAACTATTTATTGCAAATTGACGTTCATGGAGTTTTGATGGCGGTTTTGGTTGTTATCTGAGACGATTATCAAACTTAAGCAGGCTGTACTATGCTTGTGTAACGATTTCTAAAGCGAACAAGAAACAGAGCTAGGGTTTAGGGTTTGTGATAAACAATATGATTTATTAAACGCGGGTCTTCTGTAGGACATAATCGACAACGAACGTCTTTCGGAGAAGTTTATCGACGCGTTCATAATGCCTCTGCGAGTACGACAGCAGCGCATCGACAAGAACGTTCGCATTGCGCAGGCCGCGCCACCGCTCCGCATCGCACCTTTCCAAAATCGTCTTCAACAGAATCTGCGCGACGGGGGCGCGGCGTCCCGCCGTGTTCCATTCCTGCAGCCATCCGAGGACGCGATTCAGCCTCTCATCATCATCGACAAAGTCCGTGACGATCTTCTCGAAGTCCGAGCGGTCTTCGACGGACTCCAGAACCGAAAAGAGACGCCGCGGGTTTTCGAGTTCGATGGCGATCGCCGCGGCCGCAACCGGATCGCGGCGCCGTACTGCATCACGGAGTTTCTGTTCGCTCTGGACGCGTTGTTGGTCTTGTTCACGCGCGGCCTCGGCGTCGTCGGCGGTCGTGTCGCGCCAGACACGGATCAGCGAGTCCGCCGCGCCGGTTACCAGCTGCGTGCCGTCTGGGGAGACGTCCAGGGCCCAGATCCGGTCGTCATGCTGGTCCTCGAACGTGGCCACGCACTCGTTCGTGGGAATGGTCCAGAGCTTTACCAAGGCATCCGCACCGGATGTTAACTACACAGGGTTGGGTTGCGGTTAGTTTTTAGGAATAAAACTTTTTTTTTTGAAAAAAAAAAATAAAAAAGTGATAAACATTGAGAAAGAACTTTATAAAAAAATGAATTGAAAAAATTGCCCAAGATGTGAAGCCGATAAAAATGAAAAAAAAAAGTTTTTGATTAGTTGGACTTACGATCTGCATACCATGCGGTAAGAAAGCGACCCGCAATACGGATGACGTATGACCCTCGAAAGTGCGCAAGCAGCTGAAATCCGACAGCGACCACAGACGCACAGTGCGATCGGCACCAGCCGAGGCCAACACGCGGTCCGTGGGCGAAAACGCCACCGACCAGACACTGCGGCGGTGTCCGCGCAACGTCGCCACCGCCTCCAGGTCCGTACTGGTCCAGAGCTTCACGCTGCGATCCAGCGACGCCGTCGCAATCCACTTATCGTTCGGCGACACCGCCACGGCGTTGATGTCGGCGTCGTGAGCCAGTACGGTGCGGGGGGCGACGTGATGGAGGTCGCGCCCGTCCCACGTCCAACGTTTCAGAGTGCGATCGGCGGAGGCTGAACAGACGAACGTGGATGACTTGACGGGCCATGCGCACGCCGTCACGGACGCCGTGTGTCCCTCCGCGACGGTCATGCAGGCCCGCGTCTGTAAGTCCCAGATACGGAGAGTGTTGTCTTTGGATGCCGAAGCCAGGTAAAGGCCGCACGGACTGACGGCCAACGCCACCACGATGTCCCTATGTCCGGCGAGTAACGTGGCGTCAAAGGTGGTGACGTCCATGACGCGGATCAGTTCGGAGTTGGTGGCGATCGCGACACGGCGTCCGTCACGCAGGAATCGCGCATCGAAGATGTCGTCGTTATACCCGATGATGCAACGTTGCACTTCGCCCGTTGCTAATGTTACCAGGTGGAAGTTGTGGTCCGCACAGGTGACGATGAAGTCCGTGGCGCTGACGATCAGGTTGGTGATCGGCGCGGGTAATGCTGGCCCCGTGTGCAGGCAGCGCAGATGCGGCAGAGACCAGAAGCGCGGTGTGCGATTCGCACCGACTGACATGAAGATGCGGGCGGCGTCCGTGGGCGGCGTGAAGGGTAACGTGGCCGAGTCTGGAACCCAGTCCATGGCCTCGATCTCTTCCATCACTGGTAATGTCTGTTTCGTGACACCGGATGCGATTCCGGTCACATTGAGAATCTGCAGAACATTCTCAGTATGAGAAATCCTAATGAATCCAAATACGAATTGTAAAATTGTGGAAAAATAAAATTTAGGAATTGAACAAATAAAGATAAAAAAGCGTCAGTGAGGCTACCCTAAACCCTAGACCCAAAACATCGATTGGAACATGGGATAAAGTATTCACAAAAGTAGAAATAGTTTCCTGGAAATGGTAACGTAAAAACTGTGACAGGTTATTACGTTACCTGGTCACGTCCAGCGGAGAAGAGAAGGTCGCGCTCGGCATCGATCAGTAACGCCGTCACATGGGACGTATGCGCGGTCATCTGGGCGCATTGCTGCGTGCGCAGATCATACGCGATCACGGATCCGTCACGGGCTCCGGACACGAGCAGTAACGCCGACGAGTCCGGATGAAACATCGCCGTCGTTACCATATCGCCGTGTTCATGATGAACATGCGTAGTGAACCCCTTCTCAGCGTTCCAAACCCGGACGGCGCGGTCCACGCCGCCCGTCACGATCAACGTCCCGCTGGGGCTGTACGACACGCACGTCACCGGCAGCCGAGCGCCCTTCCACTCGCGCAGCCTCTGTCCCGTTTCCAGACACCAGACGCGCATCATCCCGCTGCGCTGGACCGTGACGCATTCGGCCCGGGACGGATGACAGTCGTGGGCCAGTACGGCGTCGTGCGGGTCGCCGATCGTGTGTAACGTTACGCCGGTATCGAGATCGACGACTTTGATGGACTCCGAGCACCAGGAGGCGATGACGCGACGGGTCGTGCCGGCCCCGGGGCGGATGCGGCCCCCCGTATGTGTGTCGGAGTGGGTGCGCTGGACGCGCCACGTCTTGGAGAGCGTCAGCGACGTGGTCATGGCTCGGATGACGACGAAGAGGGAGCTCAGAAAATGTGAGAGAGAAATTGATCGGAGTGCGCCACGGACTTTTGGCAAGAAAGTTTTCAGAAATCAATCTGTAAAATTCGCACAAAATCCGCAAAACTTTCGCAGACTTTTGACAAAATCGCAAAAATATTCCGAAAAAATTTTCCGCAAAAAATTCAAAATTTACAAAAAAAATTGTCTCTAATTCGAAGGTTGTTGCGTACCCTGAAGTTCGATCCTGAACTGACCCTGTCTCGCTGTTTGGCTTGTTGTCGTGCTGGTCCTTTCGCCCGCTCCTGTGATTAAGCGGGATCGATGGAGGCGGCGCGAGCCGTAGCAGCCCGCGCCATCCAGAAGGCGAACGATTCGGATCGCGAAACGCCGTCCCGGCTGATCTTCGAGGCGGTCAGCAAAGGCGACCTGCAGCGCGTCCGCGAACTCGTCGTCAAGTTCGCCAATGCCAACTACCAGGAGGTAACGTGATCTGTAACGGAACGAAGCGGGCGTTAAAGTTTCCCAGCGCCATCGGCTGACGTTGCGGACCCCGATTCATCAGGCCGCGGAGCTCGGGTATCTGGACATCTGTCGGATTCTGTGCGAGGAGGCGCAGGCCAGTATTACCGTCGCCGATAAGGACGGCAACACGCCCTTTCACCTGGCCTGTGCCCGCGGACATTTCGACATCGTCAAATACTTCCAGCAGCGATACGATCCCGATCCCAATCAGCGCAACGCGGTACGTGAACCCAGCTCGCTACCAGGGGCGTACTGGACCCCTGCTGCCTTTCGTCTAACTGCTTCCCATTACTTGATTATCGACATTTGCAACGTTGCATTTCGCATTAATTTTCGGTGTTGGGAATGTCTTACAAATGAGAGTAGTAAAAATGTTTTCAAAAATCAAAAATTCATGAAAAGTTTCTACTCTTTCAAGTTTGTGTATCGCAACATTTCAATTTTAAGCGATCTTGCGCAATTTTTTCCAGTCTCTTTAAAAGTTATCTAAAAATCGTTTTTTGGAATCTGTTTTACAAGTCGAATTTTTCACGAAGTTCAAACCTTTAATTTTGTATTTTTCTTCTCTGTCGTTCTCGCATTTCTTTGTTTGTTCGATGTTAATGGAGGACGAGCAATGATCGACTCCGAACTTCAAGCCAGCAGAGTATTGATTACGTTTCGGTAGAGCAGTTACACAGCGTGGCATCTGGCGGCATTCAATGGGCATCTGGACGTGATCCAGTTCCTGGACGAGGACGCCGGTGTGGATCCGCACTCCGAGGATCAGTTCTGGAACACAGCCGCGCATCACGCCGCCTCGCACGGACATCTCAACGTGTTACGTTACCTGTGCGATGTGGCCAAACTCAACCCGGCGTCCGTGAATCGATGGAAACGGACCCCGTTACATCAGGCCTGTGCGCAGGGTCATACGATCATCGCACGTTACCTGATCAAACACTGTAACGTGGACGCCAACCAACAGTCGCTGGACGGCTGTACACCGTTACATCTGGCGGTCAGTAACGGGCACCTGGACGTGACCGAGTTTCTGGTCGAATCGATTGGGGTTCGAGGGTTTAGGGTTCTAGGGTTTAGGGTTGACAGTCGCTCCAGGTCCATTGCGGTCTGCGGAACGTGAACGGCGACACGCCAATGCATTGCGCCGCCTTCTCCGGTCAGGCCGATATATGCCGCTACCTGTTCACCACGGCCCGATGCGATGTGAACGCCAGGTCCGTGACAGTTCCGCGGGTCCGGGGTCGTACTGAACCTCGTATCAGGAACAAGAACGGCGATACGCCGACGATCGTAGCGGCCATCTGGAACCAGCAGGACGTGTTACGTTTCCTGGTTGAGGAGGCCCATGCGGACGCCTGCCTCCGTAACGAAGTCCGTGCCACTGTGCCTGCGACGCCGTACTGGACCCCTGACTGCCACGTTTCTTGCGCAGATGGGTTTCACGGCCATGCACATGGCCGCTCGCGAATGGAACCAGGACGTTTGCGAGTACATCTGCAAGGTGGCGCCGGAGTGTGCCCGCATCCGCGACAATGTCGGTGGGCCGTCGTACTGGCTCTTGGGCGGTTTACTAAATGTTCTTGTGTGCGCACAGAAAGGACTGACGCCGCTGATGGTGGTGTTGAACAAATGGGGGCAGTCGAAGGTCAATCGGATGTTCTTGCATAAGGTGGGGTGGTGGGGTCTGTGTAGGACGACCCCACGGGGTATTTGGCGGTGATTGAGCGGTGTTTGTAGGAGGGGTATTCGCCATTTCACGTGTCGTGTGAGAAGGGGTTCGAGGATATGGTCCGATATCTGTTGATCTGCGCCAAGGACTACACGGACTTGATCCATACACCCGGCGCTGTATGTGGCCTCCGAGACCTTTTGCCGTCATTTCTTATTTTTGTTGAAATTGTTTGAACCGTTTCAGTATCTCAATAACGTTTCTTGCAATTTTTCGTAACTCGAAGTTGAGAGACTCTTAATAGGCGATAAAAACTGATTTTCTTGAACTTTTTTTCATCATGTTTTCTCATGATTTTCATCATTCTTGGACTCTCTTTCATTTTACAACAATTCGCGGCAAATTCCATCAATTTCCATCGATTTTCATCCGGAGCCTGTGGTTTACGTTTCTGAACCTTTGACTGACGATGGCGTTTCGTGTAGAACGGCGATACACCGCTGATCGCTTGTGTGGAGCACAACCATATTCGCCTGATCGAGCTCCTGCTTCAGAAAGGCGCCGATGTCAATTTCCGCTCCGCGAACGGTAACACGCCGCTGCTGACCGCGATCCGGACCCAGAATATGACGCTGGCTCGAATGCTGATCGCTAACGATGCCAAAGTCAATTATCCCACTGATGGAGATCATACACCGCTAACGTTAGCATGCTCGATCGGTAACATGGACTTCGTCAATATGTTACTCAAACAAGGCGCCGAACTCGAACTGCGCACCGCCGTACTATCATTCAGTTCTCAGATTCGCGACTTCCTTCAACTTGTTTTCATCTTTGACAACTTTTTCTATTATTTCACAACACTATTTTTTCGAAACTTTTTTCTCGCTTAAATTAATTGTTTATTGAGACACCTCTTATTGTTCCAACTTTTCCATTCGTAATATTTATACTTGTCCCTAATGTAACATTGTTATCGTTTATATTGAAGCTTGCCGATTTTGCCAAACAGTTTGCAGTTTTCGTTAATTCTTCGGGGTTAAGGGTTAGGGTTTTCATATTGATTGTTGTGGTAGAATGGCGAGACTCCGCTGGTTATGGCCTGTAAAATGTGTAACATGAACCTGATCCGGAAGCTGCTCGAATTCGGGTCGCAGATCAATTACCCGTCCGATGTGAGTGCGCGGAGCTAGTGCGTGGCGGACTCGATCGATCTCACGTCCCCTTTTAGGCGAAGTACACGCCCCTGATCGCCGCCTGTATGTTCGGTGAAGTCGACATGGTCTCGTTACTGCTCTCGAAAGGCGCCATCATCGACATGCCTAACGTCGTACGTTCCCCTTTTTGATTTCTTTAAGAAAACACTGAAAGAAAATTCTGCTTTTGAAAAAAATATGTTTTTTTATCGATTTTTTTTTTTAATTGTTTATCAATTCTGTAAAAAAAAGTTTACCGAGATCAAGTTTCGGTTCGAGAAAGGATGTTTTGTAGAAGCTGCGAGCCGCGCTTACGTTACTGATTCATGTTACGTGACAGAAACGTGGCACGCCGTTGGCGGCGGCCTCGAAACGTGGTCAGGCCGATATCGTGGAGCTGCTGCTGGAGCATATGATGGCCCGGAACTTACCCGTCGATGTGAGCGGAGTCTCGGGGGCCACCGCCGTCCATAAAGCCGCCGCTCACGGCCACGTCCCCGTGGTCCAGTACGTTTCCGCAAGCCCGAATGTGACCGACGCGACTGATAACGTTTCGCCAGGTTGCTGGTGGATCAGGGCGCCTCCATCTACCTGGCCGACGTACGCGGCGATACGGCCGTCGTGGAGGCCGCACGACGGCATCATGCCGACGTCCTGCGATTCCTCGTTGAACAGGGCGCCGATGTCGACTACGCCGGTCACGATGGTCATACCGCACGGTATCGAAGCACGTTTCAGCACAACAGTTTTGTTACATTTTTACGTTACGCTTTCATCACACTGATCACAGTGCATTTACGATTCAGTGCTCATTGTGACATTTATGTTGCAATGTTCACCTCTGTCTTTACGTTACATTGTTCACGTTGCATTTGCGTTACAATAGCTACGTTACGTTTATGTTTCACTTCACGTTGCATTGCTATGTTACGCTTGGCAATTACGATTTACTGCTCATATGTTACATTTATGCTGCCACCGTTGTCCTTACGTTACAATACTCACGTTGCATTTGCGTTAAAATATGAACGCTACGTTTATGTTTTCACTTCGCGTTGCATTGTTATGTTAAGCTTGGCATTATTCCGCTCGGAATTGACGTGATCAACAGGCAATTCGCTCAAGGAGACGAGATGCTGGCGACGGCGTTGCGGACCGGTATGCAGATGTTCGAGGCGACGGTGCGCGGCCCGATCCTGGGCCTGGAGCGGTACGGCCACGTGAACGACCCCGAGCCGGTCCAGGACGGGTTCTACTTCGGGTCGGAGTCGATGCCAGTGCATGATGGAGGAGGAGGCCGCGTTCGATGGGGTCACCTGCTCGACCCACGACTTTACCCGATCGGGACACTGGACGGCGTCGTGGTTGCGCTCGATTCGCGCAGAGATCGCCGCTTGAAGTACGCTCCGCTCACAAGCAATCCGCCACGGAATCCGCTGAATCGCGAACGCACAGGACCGCTACGGATCGCGCACTGGCGCTGCTGCAGATGTTTCCGGATGGACGTTCGCGCATTTCGGCCTTGGCCATGATCGTCTGTAACGAATGCGGTGGGTCGGCGATCGGCGACAAGGTCGTGCTGGCCCAGCGCGCGCTGGGCCGAGTCCGTGAGCAATGCGGCTCCGACATCGTGGCGATTGGAGAGTTACTGCCTGGGATCAGTATGGACCGGACGCGGGCTGTGTTCTTCAAATACCTGTTCGGAAAGGTGCTTGGGTTTTAGGGTTTAGGGTTTCCTCCACTGACTGCTGTGTAGATGTCGGAGCTGTCGATCCACTGCCGGGTTGTGTCGCGCCCCAGTTCGGGGTCCGGGTGGGATCAAAGGGCCACCCCATGGCCCCGATCCTTCACCTGGGTCGAGGTCGCCTTCGACCGTGCTGGCCCGTACTACATCGTCGATCAGATGTCGGCCCCGGGCGCCCTTCTTCTTGAGACCGGCCCCGAAGCAGCTCGGTATCGCTCCGGCGACGTTTATCATGGTGTCTCAACGACATTGACGACGACGACGACGCCCATCGAGAAGGTTTCAAATTTGAGTCTGCGATCCGCTCAGGTTCGTTAACGGACCAGTACGGCTCAGGTATCGGCTCGTGAGGAAATTGCGCGCGTGGTTCGGCGCGAATCCGTAACGCAATCGGCGCAGAAGAAGCGGCATCATCATGGGAAGAGAGTGCGGAAGCGTCGTGGCGGCTCGACCTCTTCGCAGAAATCCGACGACACCGATGTCGAAGGTCAATCGCCGCCGACCACGACCGCGCAACTGCCGGATGTCGCTGAAGGCGGCACCGAGATGCAGCCGATCGCCGCCCGCGCTAATAACAGCACCGGTACCGGTTACCGCTCTTTCAAATGAAATTTACGTTTCAGTTCACGATTCTTTTCCATTTACGTTTCGTCCGAGTCACATTTTGACGTTACATTAACACTACGATCGCGCTGGATTTACGTTACCGCTGACCTTGTATTACGTTACCGTTGGCGTTACATTACGTTACCGTGCGACTGGTGGGCGACTGATTCGCTTGTTTCAGATGATGAGAAGCCGGATGGGGACGACGCCGAGTCGGTTGTTGCGGCAATGATGACGCCGGCCATGGCTCAGGAGCGTGAAGCCGAGGAGGACGCGCTGGCTACCAATGGTCGTGTGCCGTGGGAAGGGATCTGGCGACACCGCGCCGTCATCGTCGTGCGGTTCCCCGTCCCGGCCTTCTTCAATGACGATCAACGAGATCAAGCCCGGATACGTTTCGACCAAGATATTCAGGTTGGATGTTTCCAACTGGCCGAAAACGTTACCGTTTTAACATGAGGGCCGTGGCTTTCTGAAATTTTAGAAAAGTTCGGTGTTTTTTTTTGTTCTTGGAAGTGTCCGTGCCAATTGTCAGCTCCGTGATGATTGCTGCTGGCCCTCTAAACCCCTAACAGATCTACGAATCTCTTCGTCATCGTTGTATCGAGCGGCCCGTGGGAGTCGATTTCGCGACTCGATCGCTGATCTGGACGTCACCGACCCACTCTTTCATCAGACTGGATGAATACATTCGCGACCATGACCTCGGTACGACCAAGCCCTAAAAACCCTAAAACCCTAACCCCTTCCCATCCAGATGCGGCCGTACGCCTGTCGCTGGCCCTGCAGCTGGCCGAAACCCTGGAATATCTGCATACACGGCCCGAGCCGGTCATCCACGGACGCCTCCGCCTTAAGCAGGTCTACGTGGACGACGCCGACGGACACGCGGCGCCGGTCGTACGCCTCCTGGACGTCGGCCTGCCACGGCGTCTCGAACCGCTCCTCAAGCAGAACCCGTTCGACGGCGCCGCCGTCTACTACGCGCCAGAACGGCTGCAGCTGGCGCAGCCCGAGGGCGAGTACGGCCTGGAGACGACGGCCGGCGACGTCTACGCATTCGGGGTGATCGCCGTGTTCATGGTCACGGGCGAGCTGCCCTGGAGCGACTTCCAGACCGACGATATCCGACAGTTTCATGCGCAGGGGAAGCGGCCGGGCCTGTACGACGGCGCCGATCTCGGGCGGTGTTCGGCATGGCGCCCCGTGCTGGAGCAGATTCTGACGCCGAACCCCGAACAGAGGCCGACCTTCACGCAGGTCATTCGCTTGTATCAGCAGCTGGTGCCAAACCCTAAACCCTAAGCAAGGCCACGCTTGGTGTGAATATCAACCAATTATATCATCTAATCTATAAACAACGTTGTTTGTCGGGTTGGACCGATTCTAGTACGGCGCTGGGCGGACGAAGGGGATTCCGGTACGCCGGACCCGGGTCCGATATCGTTCATATCCATCACCGAAGAACCGGACCAGGAGATGCTCCTCATAAACGACGCGCTGCGCGAAATACTTCCACAGACACACAACGAACGCCGCCGCGCAGATCGGGTTCGCCAGCAGGATCTGAGCGCCAACCGCCCATAGAAAGAACCCGAGATACGACGGATGCCGAACCAACCTTTACACAACAACAGTTCAATGCGAGCGGGCGGGCGAGTACGACACCGCGACTACGTACGCGTAGACGCCACTCGTGACGAGGACGTGTTTGTCGTCCTTGACGGTGGCGATGACGTGCGTGAAATTACGGCCGGCTTCCCACATGGCCAGCGTTCGGAACGCCTGCCCGACCAGGCAGACGCCGAGACCCGCGAGGGCCAGTACGCCCCGGATCGGGGCGCGGCGCCACGGCACCTCGACCAGGCAGGTCTCGATCAGGAATTCGACGACCGCACAGATATGGGCCAGCAGATATTCCCGACTATGATTTAGCAGGCTGGCTGCAAAGAAGTCAGAAGAAAAAAGATTTTTTTTCCAAAAAAGTTAAATGAAAAAGGTTTCGAAAAATGCAAATTTGGCAAGAAAAATGAAAAAAGAATCAAGACGTTTTAAGACAACAAGGCGTTGATAACAGAAGCAAAACGCCATAAAAAACCCTAAATAACAACCCTAACGACATACAATCGAAGCTGAGCGAGTTCGGATGGAACACAGCGGTCATGGCGAACTCCAGCGTATGGAAGGCGGCCAGCACGACGCCGAACCCGAACAGCGGCCGGAGAGCGGGGCCGCCGACGCCGCCCACCAGCAGGCCCAGGCTCAGGCCGAGCCCGGCGCCGATCACCCAGCCGGCCATGGCCAGGTCGC
This sequence comes from Polymyxa betae, assembly GCA_003693705.1. Classification (NCBI taxonomy): domain Eukaryota; phylum Endomyxa; class Phytomyxea; order Plasmodiophorida; family Plasmodiophoridae; genus Polymyxa; species Polymyxa betae. Next base: position 12,638 of record RBZT01000574.1, read on the forward strand.
GGGGCTCGGTCGACCCGTCCAGGCGGTCCAGCACGGCCCGCAGCCTCGCCATGACGCAGTGCGCCAGGCGCGATGGTCGGGCTCGGCGTCGACTGGCTGGCCGTGGGCGGCGTCACCGACGACGAGATCGAACGGCTGCGGGCGTTCGGGCTGCAGACGGCCGCCGACGTCCTGCAGTTCCGCGTCGCCGATCTCGCCGACAAGCTGCAGATGCCGCTGGAACGCGCCCTGGCTGTCGTCAAGGCCGCTCGAGGCCATCCTCGGACTGCCTGTAAGGCCAACAAGCTCTTCAGTCTAGGGTTTTAGGGTTTCCTCAATCAGCATTGTCGATGAATGCGCCTAAAACGTCTTGATTTGATTTCGTTTTTCAAGAAGTTTTTCTTTTGCTAAAATGGTTTCCTTGATCACGTTTTTTGGATGTTTTTCTTCTGCTAAAATGGTTTCCTTGAACAAGTTTTTGTGTTTTCTCTTTGAAGAGGGTTTGGTCTTTGCTGATGCTGTTTATTTCTCGCGTTTAAGCTGCAAATCGCTGAATGCTGTGATAGACAGTGATAACGAAGCGGCTGGCCCCATCTCAACCTCAACATTGCTGCTGCCAAGCGATCTGCAAGGAATCCTGGCCTCCGATCTGATCCGCCAACGCCGATCGTCGCCTTTCAAGCCGATCGTATCCATGTGCCCCGATTTAGATCGAATCTTGGGCGGCGGTTTTGCTATTGGACTGCTCACTGAAATTTGTGGGCTGCCAGGCCTTGGGAAAACACAGCTCTGGTATTACTATAATTTCAAACCTTACCTATATCTACTGCAAACTTTTTCTCACATCAAAGTTGTATTTCGTATTTTTTCTCCCATCATTTAAAAAGATATCTTCAAGCATGAATCTTTGCATTTCTTTCATCATTTTTAGAGAAATCTTCAAGCGTGAATTTTTTCATTTCTCTCATCATTTTAGACGAAATCTTCAAGCATGAATCTTTGCATATCTCTCATGCTTTTAGAGGAAATTTTCATGCATGAAACTTTGCGAATTGTTTCTTGTTCTTTCACGTTTAACTGTAAACATTCTTCATATGCGATGTTTGTTAAGTGTATCATTGGCAGTATGCAGTTAGCCTGTACTGTCCAGATTCCTCAGACCATGCAAGGCAACCAAGGCGAAGCGATCTATATCGGTGCGTGCTGTTCATTTCCTGATTACGATGTCGCTTAATTCTGGGTTAGATTGTGAAGGATCGCTGGTCGCACAACGACAATTGCAGGTCGGTTTCCTCAGAATCGTGGCAATGTCGATTCTGACCTCTCTCAGATCGCTGAAGCGCTCTGCGCCATTTTGCAAAAATCGGGCAACGCCATCTCCGCCGAGACGATGCTTTCGAGAATCCACGTCTATCGCGTCTTCAACGCCGTTCAGCAGCAAAGCGTCATTCGCGTCCTTCCTGCATTTCTCGCAGAGCACCCCAACGTTCGCCTTCTGAGTACGCCCCATCAGCCCAGGGGCTAGCACCACCCTAACGTCGTGCTGTGTTTAGTTATCGATTCCGTCGCTTTCCACATGCGTCATGGCGTTCCTGATTTGTCGCAGCGAACGCGGCTGCTGGCGTCGATGGCGCAGCAGCTGACGTTCCTGGCGCAGAAATTCCACCTGGCCGTGATCATGACGAATCAGATGGCGATCGCTGCCGACCGGGCGTCGTTGGTGCCCGCCCTGGGACCCAGCTGGGCCCATCATTCGAATCACAGAATCGTCTTAGAGCCGGCTGAAGCTGGAGCGTCGACGATGGCGAAATTGGTGAAGAGCCCATCGCATCCACCAGGTCAGGCTGAATTCGCCATTACAAAGGCTGGCATCAGGACGCCTGCCAGGAGTCCTCTCTCAGCTGGCTGATCATTTGATGCTCGCTTTTGCTAATCCACAATGCGATTCTCTGCATCCGTTCAAATGCAAAAAGTTGTCAATACACTTGATGTATGCTGGATGAGTTGTCAAGCTTCAGCGTATAACGACTAATATAATGGTGCTTTGCTAACTGGTTGATGGCAGTTTGAATATCAAGAGCATTATATGTGACATTGTTAAAGTGAAGGGTTCAAAACAATATGCAGCTTATTGGTGTGGATTGGATCAGCATATAATACTTTGTTGATATATATCAACAGGCGGTGCTGTGTCCCTTGCACAAACCCTAAAGTACGACGGCTTATCGCGTTAACGATTCTCAGGAGCTCATACTTCCGTTTAAAAATTTTCAGCCATATTCTTATCTGAAAATACGCAGAAACAACAGAAGTTGATAAAAGTCATTCATATATTAACAAGAAATCCACGATATCAGTTCGAGAATCGATAAATGCAGAGAAGCGATAATTAAGAGCGAGCACGACAACTATGATTTCATATGCAGCTGCTGGTAGCAGTTCAACGAGCAGAGCGGCTTTGAGGTTTTCGAGCACGAATACAGCCTGGGCTTACCGCAACCGCATCGAGCCTTCTTTTCCGGCCTCGACAGCACCGGCTGCAGATTCAAGCTGTACCCATCAGGCAGAGTAACAGTGGCGATATCATGCTCGTCATGAATGAAATTTCTGTAGCGGATGACGCCCGGGTGCGGCACCTTGATCTCCTCCAAGCGACGTTCAGCGGCCGACTTTCTTACATCATCGCCATTCCGCTGTCGCTTTTTGTCGGATTTCGCTTTGCGAACGCTGGTCTTCTTCAGCAGCCTTTCAATCGTCTCCTGTTTCGCTTGCTCTTCGATCTTATCAAGCGCCAGCCTTCTTCTTCGTCTCATTTCGCTTTTTCTCAGAGCCGCTTCTTCTTTAGAAATTGGGCCTAAATCTTGCTCTTCTTCATCGTCTTCTTCGTCCTCATCTTCTTCGTCCTCCTCATCTTCAGCCTCTTGTGCCTGCTTTAAAGATCGTTGGCGACTCGTCAGCCGATCCTCGGATGGTGCAACCTTCTCGTCTTCCGATGACACATCCTTGGCATGGATTGCCTCTGGCTCTTCCTCAGGCTCTGGTTCCATTTCTTCAACATAATCGATCTCCGGTTCTAATACAGCAGGCTCTTCAATTATAGGGGGCTCCTCTTTAGGTTTCTTTTTATCCTCCTTTTTCACCTGCTGCAAGCGTCGCACATAGATCTTAATGGGCGGCCCGCGAACGACCTGGATCAGCTCATACGGGTCGGTCTTGATTTCGAATTCGGTCGCCGATGATCGGCGAAGCCGAACCCGAATGCCGGTTGACATTCTGGGCGGTATGGTTACCGGTTACCGAGTAGACAGCTAAAGCAGTTGGCTGCGACTAGTGATGTCGCGACTCGAGCGATTCTCGCCTAGACAGACGGCGACGTGAAGGTGATGAGCACTATATAGTTATGGGGTGATGGGGTCGTAATGCCGGGTCGAATGGAGAACCCCAACACAGGTCTGGGGTGGACTAATATAGAGACCGTCGGCCTTTAACGACCACTACCCGCGATCTCTTATAGTCCGAGATCATCTCTCTAAACCACCCAGTCCTGTGTCGTCCTGTAAGCCGCTCTGCATTCTGGAAGCGAATCTGCATTCCAGAACGCGAATCTACATTCCAGAAAGCTAATCGGCATTCCAGAAGCGAATCTGCATTCCAGAAAGCGAATCGCCATTCCAAAAGCGAATCTGCATTTTTGAAGGGAATCGGGTTGGAGAGTTTATCGCTGATACGAAGACAGCGTATTAATTATAGTAGAGCTCGAGACTCATGCCGTCCAAGACCTCGTAAGCATCCAGGGTGATGTGGTCTTTGAAGACAGTGTACCATTTCTGAAGGCGAATCTTCTCGGGGCGAACGCCGACCTGGACGGCGATCAGTTGCTTGAGCTGCCCGACCGTATCGGTCTTGAGACATTTGACGCGCGTTTTCGTCCCGAGACGATCGTTCAGCACGACTGCAATGAAAGTCAGAATCAATCTGCTACTAAACAGCACAGATACAAACCTTCGATGGCGCCGGCAGACGACGTCCCGGCTCCTTGCAAACCTTTTTTCTCAGCAGCGAGAATCTCCATTGCTTGCTCTTCGAGTTTCGAAACTTTCCGCTTTTCGGGTTGATTTTTCAGCTTCATCTTGAGACGCAAAGCAGGTTTCTTCTCGATCCCAGTTTCAGCCGCGACTGGACCAGCACTGCAGCAAAAAATCAGTCGAGATCAATAACAGAGCTAACACATTTACCTGTTAGTCTCGGGTTTCTCTTCGTCGATCTTCTTAACATCATCTCCTTGATCAGCAGTAGTATCAGGTCTGTGCAGAAGGTTTGCCTCAGAAACGGAATGCAAAATAAGCAAAGCGAAAGCTGCCACAAAATCGTTCTAAAATAGAATTACAAAAACAAGACTGAGGCCTGCTATGGAAAATAACACGAAAACCAGAAGCCAGATTAATGTCAAAAACCAAAAGCAAAGTTATGCTATTATTAAGACATTGGAACCCGAATAGCAGCAAAATAAGGTCGAAAAGCAGATTGGAAGAAGCTCAAACTCGTTCAGTAACAATTAACAGCTTATAGCTAACCGCTGCTGAAGCGAAGGTGATTGATCCAGCTCTTTGTCCTGGGCGTGCTGGCTCATACCGGAATCGCGCTGTTCGTCACGATGATGCCTCTTCTCGTCGCGCTCTTTATCGTCATCGCGATCGTCCTTTCTATCGTGACCTCGACTGTCACGACGATCTCGATGGTCTCGATCGCGATGCCGATCGTGATCTGACGAGCGACGATGCGGGCGATCGTCGTGTCGTCGATCACTACGATTATGACGCCGATCACTATCGTAACGATCTTCATGACCATCGCGTCGTCGGCGATCATAACTGCTCCTACGACGATCGTGATGTCGCTTTGGAGACCGAGAGCGATCCCGATCGTGACGTCTTGGAGATCTATCTCTGTCATGGCGTCGTGGCGACCTGTGTTTATCGTGATATCGTCTCGAACGGTCTCCATCTCGGTGATGACGAGAACGATGGCGATCGCCTTCGTCGGATTTATCATCATCTCGGCTCTCACTCGGCGAACGCCTTGACGCCTTCTTCGTATCGGCAGGATCCTTTCGCTCTCCATCGATCGCTGGCCAGACATTGACAGCTCTGGGTCTCATCTCTCCACTGCCGCTGGAGTTCGCATCGTCGTCAGGCTTAACAGCAGCCGCCGACGCCGAAGGTGACGACATGAAATCACCAACAGAATCGATTTACGCATCAAACGACGTTCACGCATCATCTAATTTGATGAAGTTGATTTCTCAGCCTTCAGCCCGTATAGAAATGTTGTAAGAAAACGAATTCAAACGCTGATGCTATTTGTAGCACTAAGAAACGACTTTCTGTCAAGGATAATTGTTGTAAAGTTTTAATCTTTTCGAACGGAATCTTCAGCCTAGGAAAGCGAGTTCAAACGCGCATGCAAAACAGCCTTCCCATGCAAGAATAGTTTGAGATGTTTTTGTATTTTTCAAGATTCAATCCTCAGCGACTAAAATGCAGATGTCCGAGAGCATGGTTTCGATAAACTATCAGCAGACAGAATGCGATTGTTAGCTGAAGAGAGATCCGATCGACAGTTGCGATATGATTCATGTGAAAGTTGAGTCACATCGATCCAGGGTTGACTCGAGCTCAGAGGCACCAGATCATAACCTTATTGATCCCGACATCCCCATCGAACCAATGATATTTTTATTTATTGCACTCGTAACCTTACCCATGGCCAGAGCCGTCCTGTCGGTCAACGACATGATCGCGGCTCACAATTCGGCACGAGCCGAGATCGGCCTGGGCGCCGTCACCTGGATGGCGTCATTAGAAGCCAGCGCTCAAGCGGCGGTCGCCAACTGCCCTACCACCCATGATCCGAAGGCGAATTCGATCGAGAACTTGTCCTGGGGTTGGCCGACCATGACCACGGCCGAAGCCTTCAAGAACTGGTACGATGAGAAGCCCGCCTATCTGCCCCAATCGCAATCGTGTGCCGCCGGTCAAGTCTGCGGCCATTACATGAACATTGTCGGGCTAACCTCCATCGTTATCACAGCACGTCTGCTGACTTTCCTGCCACAGGTCCAGTACGCCGGCATCGGCTGCGCCGTGAACAACTGTGCGAATCTGTTCGGCCAACCCAAGGTCGACACGTACGCCTGTCATTACGCACCGATGTCGTCGGCGTCGACGACAGCACCAACAACGGCGCCAACAACGCCGCCCGTGACAGCGCCAGCGGCAATGCGGTCAAGTCCAGCGACGGCAACAGCAGCTCCAACGATGGCGGCGGATGCATCACAAAACACAACGAAACCGTCGGCGGCGGTCCCGAGCGTGGCGTCTGACATCGTTTTGCCGCTGATGACCGCGATTGCCAACAGCAGCAGCGTATCAGGGCAGGATTGTTCGGGCGGAAACCGAACCGCTTCCGTGATGTTCGCTTTCAAGAACCGAGTTCCGGCCACACCCGACTTCGCCCAACCCGCCCCGAAATCGCGATGGTCGTCGTTCGACCAAACTAGATCGATGCCGACACCATCAAGCCGACATAATCGTCGACCAAGTCGCTATGACCTGCAACCGCCACGGCAGCAACCCTGGGCGAGAACTGCCACCATCGTCGTTTAATAAATTATATTCTGAATCCAGGCGCTGTTTCCCTTTACCTGAATACTCGAGGCGTGGGTTACAAAAATGATTATTTTTAATCAGTGACTTTGTTATTCGTAATATAAAGTTTGTTTAAGAAAAAACAATGTTTCACCCTCGTCTTGGCTACCGGATAACTCAAACGTGGCGATCCAACGTTCAGTTCTGGCGATCATGACTATTATATGGTCGAAATACGATCTTCACATTGGTCTTTCTTGTCAAATTCGAAGGCATCCGTTCTGATTTATTGTATCCACTAAAAGGTCGAAGATGGAGGATTCCGTATCCGATGCTGCTCTATCATTTTCACAGATGTAGATGTGCTGGCACTCGCATGAAAGTCACAATCTCTCTATGATCGATGGCTTCAAATTCAAATAAAGACGATCTAGATGGCGTTTCAATCTACGTACCAATGTCCCATATCTGACTGCTCTAACGTCTTCTTGTTTGCAGGCCCTCTATCGGAACAATATTTTCTCGCAAACTATCTGAACAATATGTTCTCGCTAACGATTCTGCGTCCTATCAGCGGAATGATCAGCAGATGCCTTGCCGCAGGGACGGCTTCAAATCTTCTCCATTTAACGCGGAAAACATCTGAATTTAGTGGAAATGAATAATGCCATTTGCCGTTGTGGCGAAGGAAATAATCCGGTAGTTATTCCCAGGATCCTGCGGTGCCGGCCCGCCCAGATTTCCGGCAGCGTTTCGAAAATGTGTTCGTGTGATGTTCCCCATTGAGCGTGCACTCTCGACATTCCCGGCCAACTGGACCATGCCTGGTACCGGCGCCCCATCGGCTGGATCCACTGGTGGTGAGATCATTCGCCGCGCATCGACGCTGTTAAGAATGGCTTGGAAGCCAGGAGCCTGGCCATCGACACGGATTAGCATCATATAGGGCGGATCAAGGAAATTGTCGATCCACGGCCGGGACGCCACCCATTCGCCAAGCTTGACTTCGAGCTCGTTCGCCAGTTGGCGCTCCTCGGCTGTCGCCCCGCAGCTGAGCGTCGCATCGACGGCTGATGACGATTTCTGAGCTATCAGCAACGGCAGCATCTCGCTGATAGCCGGATTGTCAGATTCCGCCAGCGGCTGTAGCAGCTGAGCATACTTCTGGATGGGAATGGGCGGTTTGCGTTCAGCGTCCGATAACTCACAGAGACGCTCCTCTTCCCGTTGCAGGTAAAGCAGGTCGGCGCCGAGCTCTGGATAGCCTGCGATTGACGGGATGGATTCGACAAGTTGATGGGCGTCGTCGACAGGAGATATTTGAGGCTCCTCCAGGCGCTCAAATAGTAGGTCACGATCTTCAAGGCGTGTTGCTCTAAGCGCCTGCCATAAATGATAGGTCAGGGCAGCGATCGCGATCTTTCTGGCATCTCCGAACGAGTCGGTTTCCAGCAGGCCAATAACGCGTCGCAACTCGGAGATGGTGACGGCTTTGATGTTCTCTATTGACGCAACGAAAGCGTCGATATTATCGGTATCGATGACGACCTCGGCCGGCGGCGGTTCTTCTCCCAGCAGGCGACTGATCAAAACAGACTTCGTGCCGCTCGTGGCCATAGACCGCATCTGTAGCAGCTGGCGCAGTTGCTTTTCCGTCAGCAGTTCGACGTCGACTTCCAATATGCGACTGCTCGAAGGGTCAGACGACGCTGCATTTTGCCGACCATGTCGACCGAGAGCTTCACTGACAGTGAACGTCGGCGGCCAGAGACAAACAATGCGCCATATGTTTGAGAATTCTACTGCGCTTTCAACATGTCCTTCCTCAATCCGATGTATTTGTCGACATTGTGGCATTCGTATGGCTTCTCTACACTCATAATCTAACTTGTTTATCTTTTGAAGATATTTTTTGTCCCAGGACCTAGTTCTAGGATGAAATTTTCAACTTAATCATCAATTCTAAATCAATATGTTGTATTGAAGTTGAGCTTCAGCAAAATTTAAAAGAGCTTTTATGATACCAGGTAAAACCAGATTTTGACCATTTCTCCCTCGAGTCTGGAAGCCGCACAGTCAGCTACATTATACACTCGCTCATACGTTTACATATCGGCACCAAGGCTAATCGCGACTCTGGCCGAGCTCAGTCGTCAAGCTGATGCATACGACGACTGGGCCGAACTTGCCGCCATTTACCCAGTTGATTTTGTGAGTGCAGAGGCCAAGTCGTAGAGAGTTTCTTTCCACTTTCCAGCAAACGTAGCTACCCTTCGGCCAGCAAACCAAGACAGACGTCAAATGACACTAACGACAGTGCCAGCAAGGACGACAATATCGTCATCGACAGCAAAAAATCTCCACCGACGACTGCGTCTGCAATCAACAGCTCAACGAAGGTATCGCCTGCTCAGATTGGCGTTAGCAGAATCTATGCACGGCACTAAACTACTTTTGTAAATGCTGGATGAAAAAACAGAATCCAGGCCACCCCGACTTCCCTCAACCCGACCCAGAACTGCGGCGGTGCGTTAAAGTACCAAATTAGGTCGAGGCCGACTCCATCAAACCCGATACAATCGTCATCCACTGCATGCCACACCAGCAATCTTGGGCGAGAAAAGGTACCAACGTCGTTTGATAAAGTGCCTTAAATATAATCTGGCATCAATCAATAAAGCGAAAGAAGACGAGTCGGGAGGCCACGCAGTCGGCGTCATCGCCGGCTCATTTTAGACTCTGAATAGGGCTAGACCCCAGTCTGGACCCCATCGTCCCATCACCTAATGGCGACTTTGGCCGAGCTCTGGCGTCAAGCTGAGGAATCCGACGACTGGGCCGACCTAGTCGCCATCGTCGATCGGGAGCGATTGTTCTCACCCAATGAGGAGCTCGACGAGGTCCCGACTTCGGCCCTGCGCTACGCCCTGGCCCCATATCGTCATGCGCAGGCTTCGCTCAAAGAGCAGAACCCAGACTCACGGCGTCGTGTCATCGAAAGAGCCAGCTCTGAGCTACACCGCTTCTTGGAGCTTACCAGGATCTGGGGAGTGTACGTCCCAGAGCCTGCTGAGGACCCCGATGCCCGACGTCGCGAGAAAATCTCCGACTTCAAGAGGCGGAAGGAGATCACGGAACGAATTAAGACGATTGAAGCGATTCAGGAGCGACGTCGTCTTGATGCTGATTCCGGAGACGATCTTGAAGAAATACAGCGCGAATGTTGGCTGTTGCAAATCGAGGCGGCCGCTCGTGATGCCCAGAACATGATAACGATGAATGAACGAGAATTAGAGATGTTGCAGTTCAGAGAGACGTTGCCGAATGAGGGCCGTAAGGTTGAGACGCCTCCGCCTCCACGTATGGAGACATTCCGAATCAATAAGGATTACTCTGTTGAGAAGGTGACCTTGGGCGGCACCCCGCTTAATCGTCGACAGCAGCTGAGGTCCGAAGTGTTTCGTGATCGAAATCTGCCAACAATGACGTTGGACGAGTTCGCTGAGAAGCAGCTGGCCGAAGCCCTGGATCGTCAACAGCGGCAACAAGTGCAGGAGGGCGCTCAGAAGGACAGTGACGAGAGCGAGAGCGATTCTGAAATCTACAAACAGAGGGCGTGGGATAACTGGAAAGACGACCATGAAAAGGGAATTGGAAATAAAGGCTACATGTAAAGAGTCCCAAGGTCATGCCGATCTCACTAAATTGTGCTTTAACAATTTGCTAATAATAATAAACGTATAATGTTGAAAAGCAATTTCTTAACTCGGCTTTCGGTGAAAACAAAACCTGAATGCAGCTGCTAAATATGAGGAGATATGGCGCAATTGCCTCGGGGAAAGCACGAAGACAACAGAAATAACAGCAAAATGGTCAAGAACGCGAAGGGAATGGAAGAGGCCGCCAGCAATCTGTAATTGGCTGCTGGGTGGGCTGCGGGACGGCCTGATCCTACGTCCCAGCCCCCCTCAGTGGGCTAGGGTTTCCCACTACTGAAAGCGATCAGCAGTTACGCAATTTCACTGACAGGGATCGATCCCGACGCCGACTACCCTGATTTCCCTCCACTTTGACCCGACTAGATTGCCCCATTTTGGCGATCAGTGCAACAATCCTGTCAGGCGGGCTGGGCAGTACGGTCGACCTGAAATATCGGCCGCTATTTATCTCGCTTAAGACCTCCAGCGCTGGTCTAGAAGTGCCCAGGCCCCCGTCACACTACTCAGCACAGAGCAGTCCTTGCCAACTGCAGTCGTCATACATACCCTTGTGCTCGATGAGCAGCAGCGAATCACGCCGCTCTGATAAGCGGCGGAAGTCGCGCACGAAACGAAAAGAGGATGGCGAGGCGCCTTCCGAGTCGTCGTCGTCGCCGCTCGTCGACGACGAAAGATTCGATACCACAATCGACGAAGGCCCGAAACTCGAACTCGACCTCGAGGAAGCCGCCGCCGACGTTATGAGCGAGATCGTCAGCAACATCTGTGCCAGCCCGGGGACCTTCCAGCAGCCTCCGGTGGCGGTCCAGTTCGATCCGACTGCGTTCGTCGCGCGGTCCGCCGAACAGCCCGAGCACGAGCGCTACATGAACGAGTTCCGCGTCAATCTCTGCGCCGCTCACGCCGACAAATCCTGCCCGAACGATTCGTACATGTGCTTCGACAGTCATTCGAAGCACACGCGACGCCCGCCGATTCTCATCTCCAACGACGAGTACAACTACGCGCCGACTCGCTGCCGCTATGTGCAGACGATGCACGGGAAGCGTCGCTGCCCGCAGGGCGACGCTTGTCGGTACGCGCACAGCACCGAAGAGATGATCTATCACCCGCTGGTCTATAAGACGCAGCTCTGCCCGCATACGCTATCGCCGACCAGCGTCTGCACGGGATTCGGGCAGCATTGCGCGAAAGCTCACGGCCCCGGCGAGCTGCGATACCCGGCACCCTGCAACAGCTCGACGGATCGCATCTTTCTAGCGCGGCCGACGCCGTCGTTCTCAATCTCGTTGCCGACCGACATCGAGCTGGGAATCACGCGCGAGAACCCGGCCTTTTACATGCTCTGCTATAAGACCGATCGGTGCCCGCAGAAAAGCTGCCCGCGCACCTGCGAACGCTATCATAACTTGAAGGAGCGGCGCCGATGCCCGAAATTCTTCTTCTACTCGGAGCAGCCGTGCCCGTTCGTGAAATCGGGCGGCGCCACCAAGAACTGGCGCGATCCGTCGCGGTGTCCGGACGGCGACGTTTGCCGGTATTCGCATACGCTGCTCGAGCAGATGTATCACCCGAACATCTACAAGACCAGCCCGTGTAATAATTTCACCGAGCAGGACTTATCAAGATGCACCTGGGGCCCTCTCTGTACGCACGCTCATGGCGCCGCCGATATGCAGCGGCAAGGGCGCGCGCTGGCCGCCTTTGATCGCGATGTCACGAGAGCAGCTGCGCAGGCAATCCTGCGTCCTGCGAAAACAACGTCCCCGACTGTTGAGTCGCTATCGGATGATTCGACGCGGGTTCGGCCGCGCTTCAGTCTGCCGCCGCCATTGAACGGCAGCCAGATCTGGCAGCCAACCACGCAGGACGATCACGCGTTGTTCACTCGAGGCATCTGGAACGACCCGATTGTACCGACGACGTCTTCGTGGAAATCCGAGCTTAGAGTATTTCACCCATAATATTGTATGTAGCCAACCCGACCGGATTGGAATTATTAATCATAATTGTTATATAAGTAGAATAAATGTTTATATGTACCGATCACATGAAGTTTCGGCTGTCTGAATATAACCGTAGAACAATTTGAATGGCATTGTTGCGAGAAACAGGACTTAAGCTGAGATAAGAACATAGCAATCTTTAAACATTACGCAAACATCGTGCTTTTGAACCAGAGATATTCATTAGAAAGTAAATTAGCGGCTAGTATAAAAGGGATTATGGAAGACCTGCTACAAAACTTCATCAAAGATGTTTTTCAAACCCATATTTAACCATCGATCAGATAAGGAGTCCAACGAGCGCGTGGCTAGAAGAGCTTAGATCAGCAGAAACATCCTGTGATCAATGACGTCTGATTTCGGGAAAGGGATCATTGAAGACTTGCTGCAAAACTTCATTAAAGATGTTATGCAAACCCATATTTAACCATTGATCAGATAACGAGTCCAACGAGCTCATGGCTAGATGAGCTTAGATCAGAACAACCATCCTGCGATCTATGACGGCTGTCTTCTGGCCATGACTAAAGAAGTTCATAGGCGAAAGCCACAGAGAATAGAAATGGGTGATAGACAGCGCACCTCGTTTGGAAGATTTTAGGGGTAACGTCACCGTGACTGCGCTGGTGGCCACGCCCCCTTCAATCACTGTCTGTAATCGACAGGATGACTGTCCTGTTGAGATTTAAATGGCGTCGCTCATTCAGCTCTTTGTCGTCTTCTCTCTCTCAGAGACACTCTGATCAGGTTTCTAATATTACGCCTGCCATCTCGGCGCTGATCGGGCGCGATCTCCACCGCCAGCAAAATCATCCCATTTGCATCGTCAAAGATTTGGTGAAGGAGTCATTCCTTTCTACGCCGCTTCTCGACCAGGTTGATGTTTTGCATTTTCATTGGCTTTCTGCTTTCGTTAAGTCTTAATTTATTCACTTTGATTAACTCCACTTAGTTGCCGCCGATTGTGAAAGTGAAGAACAACTTCGACGATTTGTTGATTCCAACAAATCATGTCAGTCGAAGCCCATCCGACACGTTCTATGTCGATTCTGAGACGGTTTTAAGAACTCATACATCCGCTCATCAAACGGACCTTATTAAAAGCGGCTACAAAGAGTTTCTTCTATGTGGCGATTGCTATCGTCGCGACGAAATTGACGCCAGCCATTATCCTGCATTCCATCAGGTACGCATTCGTTTGGTATATATTCTTAAACTGTTTCAATTTTTAAATGACGCCTCCTGTTCTGTTTTACTTGTCCTCTGGTATTGCTCATAAGCTTACGATCTGGATAGGATAACTTGAATCACTTATTTCCAATGATTTATTTATCTATTATCAGTTTGGAGCTTTCTTTTTAGCCCTTTGATTATTATCGGCAAACGTTGCTTTCTTTCGCTTTTTGCTCATTTTCGATAAACGCAATTTAAGTGACAGTGTCATACTAGATTGAAGGCGTTCGATTGTTTCCGCAATCATCTACCTCGGAGCAGGAAGTCATCCACGATTTGAAGACTTCACTTGAGACCACTGTAAAGCATGTTTTAAGCAATTCTGGACCTGAAGGTGAAGATCTTGACGTTCGCTGGATCGATGCATATTTCCCTTTCACTCATCCTTCGTTCGAAATGGAGGTACAACATAAGACCTTTTCACACTACCAAAGTGGATTGCTAATTCGTATTCAAGGTCCTCTATCGAGGGAAATGGTTGGAGATTCTTGGATGCGGTGCCATCCATCCGGGAGTTTTCAAATCTGCCGGTGTTGAAGACCAAGGACTTACCGGATGGGCATTCGGTAATGAGCTTTTCACTTTCAGAAGCTCTCTCGTAATATCGGTTTAGGGATCGGTCTAGAAAGATTAGCCATGGCCATGTTCGATATCCCAGATATACGCCTGTTCTGGAGTCAGGATGATCGCTTCTTATCCCAATTCCGATCAGGAGATCGCTCAGTGAGATTTGAAGCGTATTCCAAGTATCCACCTTGTATCAAGGACATTAGTTTCTGGATACCACAAGGGTTTGTTGAAAACGACTTGTTTGCATATGTACGGGAGACAGCAGGTAGAGTGTGAGATCTGCTACGCTCAATAAAAATTTCATTGTTGCTTTCAGGTGATCTAGTGGAGAGTGTTGCGTTGGTCGATCAATTCAACTGCAAACAAACTTCGCGATCTAGCCGATGTTACCGAATAACTTATCGTTCAATGGATAGGAATCTCACTAATAATGAAGTAGATGCAATTCAGGATCAATTACGGCAACATATCGAACAATATATCAACGTTCAATTAAGATAAATCGTACTTGAACCTCCTTTAAGTCTCTAACAACTTCTCTGAAAAATGAAGCTACCGCATGCATGAATATTTTCATCAACAACTGCCATTATTTTTCAATGTTGGTTCTTTTCATTTTGTGGTAATTTGTAAATTTGATAAATGTAGTCTGGACCGAGCATACTAACTTAATCTTGCGAGTGAGTGCTGGCTAAGAGCGATCGACAAGATTTGGATCGACTTTGACCTCTTTCTGTTCAATGAGCTGGCGATGAAACAGTTCTAAATCAATCTAACCAGGGTGAAATAATGCTTAAGCGAGATTAGCATCTCTACCTGTTGCCTCCTAAACTGTTGAGCAGATTTGATCGCCTCGTTATTTTGACTTAACTTGATTACGCCTAGGCCGGTGACGGCACTGGTCAACAAATAGATGGATCGATGAAGAGTCATGTTTTGCTCGAACCTCGAACAGCGTCAGAGATATAATATGTCTTGATCGAAGATTATCGGTGAAAATACGCTAATCGAAAGTTTATGGTGTCTAAATCGTTTCACAGGATCACAAGCAAAGTATCGTTCGGAGGGTATTAATTCATCGGTGTAAGCTTTTAAATCTCTATAGCTATCACTTCAAAGTAGTAGATATTGATAAATTTGTGCCCGATTTTCGACAAGTCTTACTGCCGATGCGTAATCGTTTCCTAATTTCTTGTCACTGGCAGCAAGCACTCCATTAATCGCAACTGCTGGTCATCAAACACATTATTTGACATCAGACACAGCTCTGAGACGATTCGTGCTCAGCATAGACACGTGCCTCCTCTAGCTAAATTCCGACGCAGATCAGCTTAGCAGCCCGATGCTCCTTTGAAATCAAAGTCGTATGCGCCCATATTGTTCTGGAACTTTCTCAAAGTCGTTTCAGGACTTTGATTCCATCAATGTCTCGTCATCAGCAGATGCCTTTCGATCTATCTGTTCCAACATTAATATCATGCGGTGGCGTATTGCTTAATGATGATCGACGTCGAGTCTGCATACTGCATAAAGTCAAGACGAATGAATATATCCTACCGAAAGGAAAGCAGGAGCAGTGCGAAAGCTTACTGGAAGCTGCGACCAGGGAAATCTTCGAAGAAACCGGATTCCGATGCTTCATACCAGACAACTCCAATCCTATCGCTTTGTCAATTCGTAAACTGCCAACATCTGGTTTCAAGTTAATCTATTGGTTCCTGGCAGAATTGGCTCCGGGAACTACGGAAAAAGACCAGGTCGAAAACACGCAAATGCCCTATGAAAATTTCCAGCAGTACTGGCTCGATTATGATTCCGCAATGGAGAGACTAACTGCTGATCGGGCTGTCGTTGGCTTCGCTTTTCATAGAATTGCTTCAGATTTATATGAGCAGCCTGCCAATATAAAACCCGTCAATTTCAGTGAGTTTTCAAAAGAAACGCACACTGATGCAAATTGCCTCGATCCTATCATTTTCTTCAATGATGACTCTTTGTAGGAAGGTGTATCACTGTCCACAAATACAACTGGTTTCTGTTCAGGTATGATGTATGGGAAAATATATTCTGTATTATGTGTGATTACATAGATCGAGTTTACTTAGCAGAATCAGTTTAGTTCCGAGAGGCATAGCGGCTTAGCGCTGGCGATCTTCGTACTGCATCGTTTGAAGGTACAACGTTGTCCAGATATGACCCGGGAACGACCTTGCCATTATCGGATTCTGTGCTGGTTGTGAATCGGTTTTTTGTCAAAGAGGAACTGGGCCCTTCAACATCGGAGTCGGTGTCATAAAATCCGTCGAGGAATGGAGTCAGGAAAGCATCGTCGTCGCTTTGTCCAACCGGAAATTCGTAGACAATTTCCTCCAAAGTCGTCAATGGAGAATCCTGATTCGATGCGCCATTGCTCAAGTCGTCCGACAAGTAGTCGTCGATCGGCGTCATGACCATATTTTCGGCGGCGACGGATGCGAATAATGGTCCATTGACGTTGCTGATAGCAGAAGCAACGCTCATCCCAGTCGATGTGATCGAACCATCAGAATAGAGTTCACCACGAATGATGGTCGATTCGGTCAGCTCGACGACCTCGACGGGAACTTTGGGGAACATAATATAGACGAATCCGTCCTTGTTCATTTCGCTCTTCTTGACGGCTGGCATAGCGGGACGCTGGCCAATCTGATGACAGTATTCCGGGCCGGAAATCGGTCTTGGATAGTTGGCAATGTAGCTAGCGATCTGCTCACAAGTCGCCATCGACATGATCGGGATACCGCTCTCGTCCGCAGAGCGGATGTAATCGTTTATCTGCCTAGCCGAGACGTCACCATATGACTCGTTGCAAGCGCGGATGGGCAAGAAGGGGGAAGTCACCAGACGCTGTTTCGTCATATCGTTGGGCAGAGTCGAATTCAGCAAAGAGCCGGTCGGGATCACGCCGAATGCCGTATTGTTGTTGGTTGGAACGACGCCGCTTACAGGAACGGAACCATTCATGTTAGCCGGCGACGCTCGGAAAGCGACGTTCACGATCGATCCAGGGCTCATAACGGTGACGCTCGACGGGAGGTCATTGAGACCGGAAACGTTGGAGCCCCCGGTGATCGGCATTGAAGGCATTCGCGAGAATCGGCCGTTACCGCCGGTTGAGCTCGTCAGACCAGCACCAGGTCGGAATGGCGTCCGCGACCCCATTGATGGAATGCAATCACGGCAAGCAGCTGAAGGATAATTGCCTGTGTTCGACACCGTGTTGAAGGAAGGCGAAGGCGATCCGTTGGAAGTCGAAGATGTCGTGAAACCATTGGAAGGCGTCGTCGATCCGATTGTAATTTGGCCATTGGAAGACAAAGGCGTCGAAGGTCCATTTGATGACGAAAGCGTCATTGATCCATTAACAGGTGACGGCATCACCGAGTTGTTAGCAGATAAAGACGTCAGGGAACCAATTGGTTTCATTGATCCGTTTTGTGTCATGGAACCATTTGAAGATGAAGGGGTCGCCGATCCATTCGCGAAAGGTGTCGTCGATCCATTCACAAGCGACGGCGTCATGGATCCATTCACGGGAAGCGTCGTCGATCCGTTTATGGTCGAAGGCGACATAGAACCATTCACAGGGAACGTCATGGACACATTGGGAGAAGGCGCGGTCCAATTGTTCGATGCCGAAGGCGTTGAAAGGCCATTCGAAAAGGGAGGAATGACAACTCCAATGGCAGAAGAAGGCGTCAACACTCCAATGAAAGATGAAGTTCCAGAAGAGGATGAGGGCGTCATTAATCCATTAGCAGTCGCTGGCTTCATCGAATGGTTAGAGGATAAGGGAGTCACCGGTCCATTAGGAGGCGACGGCGCCATCAAGTTATTAGAAGAAGAGGGCGTTACCGATCCAGTAACAGACGAAGGCGTCGCCGATCCATTAGAAGTCGAAGGCGTGTTTGCTCCGTTAGCAGATGAGGGCGTTAATGGTGCATTTGCAGACGAAGGTGTTAACGAGCCTTGAGAAGACGCTGGTGTCGTCAATCCAGTGGACGGCGACGAATTCATAACACCACTCGAGGATGATGGCGAGCCATTCGAGGATGTCATCGGCGAGCCGTTAAAAGACGAAGAGCTGCTCGAAGGTGTGTTCGAGCCATTTGAAGATGAGGGTGTGAAGGCTCCATTCAAAGACGAAGGCGTCGCCGATCCAGTGGACGAAAGCGTCTGCGTGTTAGCAGCTGGTCCATTAGCAGGAGAAGGTGTGGCGTTGTTCGACGCCTGGCCATTAGAAGACGAGGTCGCCGGTCCATTTGGTGTGTTGTTGGATGTCAACTGGGCTCCGTTTGATGGATATCCCGAGAGCTTGTTAAGCGGCGACGCTGGCAACGAGCATCCCGGGCAGAGCGCGCCTGTGAGGTCCATCGTGTTCGGCGGCGTCGGCACAGGGGACGGCACTGGGGCCCGCTGGTTCATGGCGGCGTTCAGGTCGTCGAACACGGACTGTCCTTTCTTATTACGATTTGATTTCGAATCCGAGCTGGGAGCTTTGTTAGAATCTGAGGTGGCAGCGCTTTTCGAATTCGAGCTGGAGGCGCCATTGCCGCTTGGATTCGAGTTGGTGCCTGTAAAGATCTCCGTCAGATTCGGAAGACGATGATCTCCATCACGCTTACCGATAGACTGGTTGACCTTCTGGGCAACGGCCTGCGCTTCAGGTGATAGAACGCTGGCTTTACCGAGTTCGTTAGCAAGCAGCTGAAGGTCGACAATCGACGTGTCGGGCGTGAATTCAGCCGATGTCTTGCTTTTCGAGTTATACGCCGAAACAACAGGCTGGTTGTTCGACATCGTCAGGGTGACCGTGGCGTTCTCATTGACTTTGCCTTCGGCGACCAATCCATCGGCCAAATCGGCAAGGACGTTCTCGACGGCCGCGCTCTTGACCGGAGCACTGGCCTTCGAATCGATCGTGAAGTCGGTGGCGTTTTTGGCGTTCAGTTGAGCCGAAACACCACCAGGCATGGAGATATCGAACGTCTTCATTTCTTCAATGCGATCCAACTGGTAGATGTCTTCTCCAGACTTTCCGTACGAGGTGATGACAGTTGCCGTCGGCACCAGAGTGTCCTGGTCGATGGCGACGATTCCGGTTTCAGCATCGTATTCGATGGGGACGATGTTGAGCACAGCGGGCGCCGATTCTTTCGTCTCGCTGCTCGTGGTGACTTTTTTCGTGGTCGTCGTAATATTAACTTTAGTGCCAGGAACGACCTCGGACGTTACTGCTGGCGGCTGGACCACGGTGACGTTGTCACGGGAGACAGTGGGCGCCGGCGTCGAGGTCGAGATAGCGACCTGAGATGGGGCGTAGCCGTACGAGTTGGTATTACCATACGAGGCATTAACACCCAATACGAACAGCGTTATAATACATATGAGTGGCGACATTATTAGACGCGTTACGAAATAAAATTAACAGTTCGGTATTGGGCGAAGATAAAATAAATGATGACGCCTGTAGCAACAGTGAGCCAATTTCGACCAGCAGAGTTGACTCGTTGGACGTGACTCACAACGCGAATCAGGAATGATTCATTAGCTAGATGATAGGTTGCCTGCCTGAGATCTAATCTGGTTGGCATCAGCTGACACGGCTGGATTTGAAGACGAAAACGAAAGCAGTTTTCTTGTCTAACGAGGCATAATCAATTCCTATATAAAAAATCAAGATTATAACAAAATATTTGTTTGCTGCCAACCATGGTTATAGAGAGAATGGTTGACAGCGATATGTAGAGAAGCCGTCCAGTGGATCGATGTCTGCGGATTTGCAGCGGATCGCTAGTCGCCCATGGCCTGCAACATCAAGCTGACCTTCCTGGGGACGTCGTCGGCCCAGCCGACCCTGAGTCGGAACCATTCGTCGCTCGGCGTCCAGATCGACGCCGCCCTCTGGCTCTTCGTACGTTCACTTGTTTGACACTATACGAGAATGCTTAAGAAAAAACGGATATTTTTAATCGGTGTTGTTTAGGGTGGGTTTTCTCTATAACATGACGCCGCCCTCTGGCTCTTCGTTCTTCACTTGTTTGACATTACACGAGAATGTTTCAAAAACGGATATTTTTAGTCAGTGTTGTTTAGGGTGGTTTATTTCTATAACAGGATTGTGGTGAGGCGACCCAGATCCAATTGCTACGAGCAAAGTCGTGTCGAATCTCGCGTCTGCAGCGCCTGTTCATCACCCATCTCCATGGGGATCACGTCTTTGGCATCCCGGGGCTCATGTGCACCCTGGCTAGCTCCATCAATCAGCCCGAATTCACCCTGCATCTCTACGGTCCAGCAGGTTTTTCTTTCATCTCGAATCTTTGTTTTCGTATTGATCAAATCGCCGATTGCAGGACTTCGCAAATTCGTACGAAATGCCTTGAAGCTTTCACATTCCAGGCTGACGTACAAGTTCTCGGTAGCTGAGCTTCTCTTCGATGCGAATGACGTCGACTCGGAAGACGATTATCACCCCGATGAGATTTGCGGCGGCGATATTCTGCCCGATTCGAATGGCATTTGGAATGTGGTGCATTCTGATCACATCTCGGTCTCAGCTGCTTTCATAAAGCACAGAATCCCTTCTTTAGGATACGTCTTGCAAGAAGATCACGTCCCTGGTCGGCTATTGGTCGACAAGATCCAGCCTATCCTACAACAGCATGCGAAAGCGTTCGCAGAGAAGCTCGGCATTCGCAATCCGATGGCGTTGCTGGCGGGTTTCAAATCGGGTTCGCCGATTACTTTACCAGATGGATCGATCTTAACACCGGAGTCGTTTCTTGGGCCGCCAAGGATTGCTAGAAAGATTGTTATTCTGGGTATGTTAACGATCGTGCTTGTCTATCAACGCTTTACACGTTTGTAGGCGATACCAGCGATCCATCGAATATTGCTTCCATAGCCGCCGATGCTGATGTTCTTGTGCATGAAGCTACCAACGCCTGGTTGAAGCAGGATTATGAGACGACGACGTCAGAGGCTGTTCGGGAGCTCTGCGTTTCTCATGGACACTCGACGCCCGAGATGGCCGGGCAATTCGCTCGCCGAATCAACGCCAGGTCACTAATATTGAACCATTTCAGCTCACGATATCGCGGCGACGACTGCCCAGAAGCTCGTAGCATCATGGATGAGATTCGGCAGCTGTCTGTCGAAGCGTTCGGTTGTGATCGTGTTCTGACAGCCTATGACCTGCAAACGATCGATATTCATCGCCAAGATCATTCAGCATAATATCTCTCCAGTCTATACAGGCCTTATTGATCGGGTCAATCAATGTAGCCATCGCCCGTTCTAGTTCGTCATCAATGCCATTTACTGAAATTTGCGAAGCGCCTTCGACTGATCACAGAATATTGGTCTCAATATGCTTTTCGAATAAGCTTTCGTGTGTTGATATGTTTGCTGTCCGTGTTGTAGATGTGCTAATCGGGGGTGGCTGGTGACGATTTAATGAGCATGGTCGGAGATGTTTCTATTTGCTCGAATTTTCCCACTTTGTGGCTGTCATGTTCAACCGAGCCGTTAATGATGTCTCTGTGAATAGAGCTTGCTCTGTTATCAGTCATGGCAATTTATTGTACTACATTGACTTTGTTATCGTCATGTCTCGAGCTCCCATTTACTGCTTAGATGCAGAACTCATGGAACATATAGTACAAATGCTGATGATTCAGTTCACGAACTCACCTACGTTTTTGACCTTTAATCTTCTGGGTTAGGCAGCCAAGCTTTATATTGAACGACATTGTTTTTGTGAACTATTATCTTTGTAAACCGTTGATTGCCGAAAACAAATAGCATCGCAAACATACCTCAGATGCATTGCCAAACTTCGCTGCGCATGCGACCTCGAATTACGATTTAGCCTGCAGAAGTCTCTCTTCTAATGATTCAAGATATTGGGTTGACAAAATTAGGAACGATTGCGGAATTCTTCAGCAATGGCGCTTGCATTGAGGTTCCTACTATCGTCTCTGGTGTGTTGATCGCTCCAGTTCAGCAACTGTCTGCTGAAATTCAGTGGTCGAAGGGAATGAAGCAATCGAGCCATGATATTGCTAAGTCGGGTCAAATCATGATCCTATTGTCGGGGTTTCCAGAAGACCTACGTCTCTGTATATTCCTGTTCTGGTGTGTCTAAAGCTCATTTTTAAACAATCGGCAATTCTACTGAGGCCGTTCGTCACGTGTTTGGATGAAGTCCAGCACCTGTTATTTTACCTGTTGGTAACAAGCTTGGTGTAGAACGTGCTTCTTTCATTTAGTGGATCTATTCCGGACAGTTAAAATTTTATACTACAAGATAAACTTAACTTCTGTTCGAGTCGCAGTAGCAATTGATTAGATGTCAAAATCCGAATTTTTGCTCAGGACTTGGAATGACTCAATAAACTAACCGATTGTATCTCGTTGAATAAGTTGCAACTCCTGCAAGATCAATTGCTAACTGAGCTTTAAGAAGTCGGCGGAAAGTGTGATTATAGAACGTTTGAGCTTAAAGCGACTACAGTTGCAACCGTCGAGTTAAACATTGACCATCCCGCACACGACCAAATCGAAACAACATCTGCATGGCGTGCAATCCTGTGGTGAGAGAAACATGAGATAGGACGACCAGGTCACCGAGCGACTAAATTACACAAGGACTCCAGAATCGAATTGTTAGAACATTTTTTATCACGTAACCGGTGCGGAAGCGACGCGAACCCAGAGACCCTGCGAGAAGAAAGAGAAACCCTTCAATGGCGGATTGTAAAAGTCTGTTGGTATGTAGCTTTCTTTCTATCTCTCTCTTTTTTTGCCCATCTGGGTTCCCCAACCTCTGTTAGGAATTGAACAGGCATCGGGATCTGGACAATTTTTCCATTAGTAGATCATCTTCTTCTAACCTGTCCATAGCCTGGTGTAAGAATCAGCCCAAGTCCTCTTCTAACAACGTTTATTCTTGCAAGTCAGATCCAGATGCTGGAATTAGCATTTTGCCCAGATCTCTCGAATTTATTAAGTCCGTCCGCCAAACAGCTCATCCCGATTTGACGACCAACACTTTTTTGCTATAAAAAGCGCACTTCAAACATCAAACCGGGATGAGTGTTTTTCCATCACACGAGGTATTGAACAGGCAGTCCTGTAACGACAACACTATGTGAACGTCTCTTTTCAGAACAAAGCTCATCCGCTTCAGTATCCTCTCGCAGCTTGTATTTTTAATTGCTCTCAACTGTAGAGTCTTTGTTCAACTAGGAGACCAACGACACAAACACCAAGAACAAACCATGAATAGCAAGGTCTCGATTCTTCGGCCGTGTTTGGAGGTCGGTCGTGTACTCCATTATACCAAATGTATACTGATCTGATACCCTTGTATATTTTAGTGGTCGCCATCTTGCTGTTTCTCGTCAAGTGGTGCTGTGACTGTAAAAAGGAAGCCCGGCGAGAAGCTCTAGAAAGCCGGCGGGAAGCTCAAGAAAGCCGGCGAGAAGCTCAAGAAAACCGTCGGCTGGAGCGCCTGATCCAAGCGTTGTGGGAGCTGCGGAATCAGGAGCTGACATCATGGCCTCAGTTGCAAACCAGATTAGGTCCTGATGTGATACTTCGTTTGTTCATTGCCGAAAATTAAATGAAGTGAATCAGGTCTTGTAATACCCGAGGCTCCAGCTCAGGCTTCCAGCATGGAGTCTAGCAGCAACGGTACGCAGAGACCCCTCAGTTCGAACTATTAATAAAATGGCGTAAAATTACTGGACTAAGGAGGTGAATATCGTAGTTGTGACAAAATTTGAATTCAGGTTCCTCCTTCCAGGAAAAATGCTGTCATTTTTGGAAATTTTCAAAAAACGGCATGTATTTGCTTGACATATCTGGCGAAAGTACCAATACTGAGTTAATTGATTGCCGCTCCCGGATCGCCTGGCGTGACAACTAAACTAACTAAACTCATCATTTAAAGTTACTATTCTTACTCTCCTTACTAACTTGCGTCAAGTAAGTTATTATTGTTTACCTATTCATGCGAGCTAGCTTATTGGAAATCATTAGATCGAAATTTGCGTAAAATCTTGATGATCATACGTAACGTAGCATTTTTAATTCAAATGTGCTCTCAATTGTCGAGTCTTTGTTCAAGTAGGAGACCAACGACACACATACCAAGAACGAATCATGAAAAGCAAGGTCTCGATAATTCGGCCGTTTTCGGAGGTCGGTCGTGCTCTCCATTATACCAAATGTATACTGATATGATACCTTTGTATATTTTAGTGGTCGCCATCTTCCTGTTTCTCGTCAAATGGTGCTACGACTGTAAAAAGGAAGCCCGGCGGGAAGTTCTAGAAAGCCGGCGGGAAGATCTAGAAAACCGTCGACAGGAGCGCCTGATCCGAGCGCTGTGGGCGCTGCGGAATCAGGATGTTATGATTCTCGAGAACTCTACAAAGGGAGACGGCTCAATATATCAAAACCTGTGTTGATCCAAGGAATCAGGAGGCGATGTCATGGTCTCAGTTGCGCGCCAGCTTAGGTCCTGATGTGATACTTCGTTTGTAGTCGAAAATGAAATGAGGTGAATCAGGTTTCGAAAGACCCGGATCAGGCTTCCAGCATGGAGTCTAGCGGCGACGGTACACACAGTACCAGACCTCTTATCGCAGGCCCACCGTCACCAGCGCAAATCCAGATGGAGAACGTTATATCACCAATCCGTTCGAATAATTAATAAAAAAGCGTAAATTTACTGGATTAAGCTACAGTAGGAGGTGAATATCGCGTTGTCACGTAATTTTAAAGCAGGTTGCTCTTGTTAAGACCTTTCTGGCGATGCAATTTTTACCCGTACTGACCGACGGTTTCTGCTTATATGCATCGCCTTCCATTCCAATTCATATCCAGTCCTTTATGTACATTATAAACGCAGGACACCCTACACCATCGTATCACAATACAACTATCGAAAGCGAGAGGACAGCCAAAATACGAACAGCAAAGACGTTGTCGAGCTAGGTACTGTAGTCTATTGGACATCATTACCGGTAGGACGAAACTTGCGTACGTAGCATTTTTAACTCAAATGAATTGCTCTACGATTTCCGATCATCTGTAATTTGCTTCGAGTTTCGATCAGCAGTGTCGGAACATGGACTAGAGACAGACAAAGCGAAAGGTGAGCGGATTCAAAAACGCACACTGTATTGCAACAATTTTTATAATGAAAAAATCAATTCAAAAAGGCAAGCGGCTTCGCGCTAGGGTTTTAGGGTTTGTTGTGCTTGGCACGACAAGCAGTAATTTGCTTACTTCAAAAAAATCTTCGGGTTTATCTAAAACATAGAGATTACATAGTGTGCTGCATAACTGGCAGAGAGAAGCTTCAAAATTCTACGGTAGCCAGTTGACATCGCCTTTCGGAGAACTTTGAATAAACGAGGAAAATGAAAGAGAAATGGCAATTAGACGGGGCTCGCTACATATGATTTGGTGTTGCCAGATCATTGTAGCGAAATGGAGCTGATATCCTCAACATTAGCGCTAAAGCAAAGTGATACAGCATATACAGGAGGGTCGTCAAGTTAAGATAGACGAATGCATGACGGGATTGAAGACATAACTGGTCGATTCACAAACCGAATTCAGGTGCCGCCGTCGGAAGGCGCACGATCAATGCTTCCGCCGCCAAGAGCCATCCCCGTCGCCCCATCTCGATTCTTCCAAATACTACGGAATACAAATGGTGTCTGCTTCATTTTGAAGGCGGCCTCTGCCCTTATCTCTTTGCATGTTAGTTCCCATCTTGGTATCTCCTGCTGAATGCTCATTGTATAGCGCCTTTATAGTGTATGCGTTTTTGCAGCTATAGCCTGACGGCCATTTGTTACTAGGGCTAAATCGTTTTACCAGATATAATTTGTTCAGCGACCGATCGCGTTCATCTCAGATGACTTGTTCTCGAACAAACGGGTTGATTGGTACAGTCATAGATGACCCCTATTTCATTTTCGAGATGAGCAATTTCGGCACGGCGATTGAGTGAGCCCCGATCTGAATCGGTGTTGTCACAGTATGGGCTGAATCGATTCAAACGACCCGCCAGTATGACCTCTCAGCGTGTGACGGGTCGGCTATGCCATCGCGATCGAGATCGTCCAGATGCCGTCCGGCAGAACGAATTTCGCGCCATCGCTTGAAAATTGAAATGAGCCTCTGGTACAGGCAAGCCGAACCAAATACGCCACCGTTGCCGATGCCAGGAGCTGCTCACGCGACCTCGATCGGATATATGATGTCGTTAAGCCCGCAAGTGGAAGGCTGTCAAAGCAGGAATTGGCATCAAAGCTTTCGGTTCCCAGCCGTAACGATGGCAACGGTCTATAACGGCGAAGACAATTTACAAGTAATTTCGTTTCTGGTATTGCTTTTGGGATTCAAATTGAAATGTTTTCAGGTTTTTCCTGCCGAGGTCTGGAGAGAAGGATTCTCATCTTGTATCCCAGACGCAGTCACGGCTCGTTTCTTGAAATCGTTCGATCTATCACAAGTTACGGCCATCGCCAACGCGTTCTCGGTTTTGATGTCTCGGCCCGATTGTCGCGTCGATGATGTCATTGAGTTCATGAATCAGCAATGCCATACCGCAGCAGAGCTAGCTGCTGTGAATACATTATTCGGAGGCGAGAGATGGAGACAGTATCTGCCTGTGGCTTCTTACATCGCAGCTGGCGTAAATCACTGGGCTAGAGTTCGAAACCAATTTGGCTAAACTCTAGATTTAAGCAAGATATAAATAATACATTTTGAGTTACAGAAGCAGGGTTCTTACCAGGGCCTCGTCGTTGTGGGAAAGGCATTGCAAAAGTTAGAGGCTTAAATGCAGACAGATGCAATCAAAGAACCCATGAAGTTTGCTTAAAAGCGTTCGACTGACTTGCCATCATTTCCGATGAATCAGTATGAATAAATAAGTTCCGACATGGCTATCGGGGAGCAGCTGATCAGATTGAATTTGCTCGCAAGCTATTTTAGTTGCTAATTGGCCATCACTGGTCAATTCAATGTCAAAAGATTATTATAGATATACCTTACTTTCACAAGCCATAATCGTGTTCACATTGATTTCGCAAAAAGCAACTCGTTTAACAACGTATTTTCTCACAAATCAGTAATTGCTGAAAACGATATTTTCTAACCAGTACAGAAGCGCTTGTATCGCATCGCGATGTTACGATGATCGCCGACTACATCAAGCAGTGAACAATTAAGCTGCGATCGATAGGTACAGTATAAATAGTTAAATTTCATTATTAATTACCAGGCCTTGCATTTTTTTCGATTCATGAATGTTAAAAGACAGTAAACTTGGCTTTTATCTGTATTCGACTGCAATAATATGATGCAGTGTTATGACTCTGCATCGCTGAGCGATTCTCATTTCAAGACTTAAGCCGAAATGAGCAGCTCCTGCCTGGTCTAGGGTTCATTCGTAACTTCATTGTGAGATGGAGAAGATGTGTGAGAAGAGAACCTTGGAATGGGAAAGACACAAGAGGCCGAACGCCATGGCTACGTATGGTGATTGACTGATTGGTAACTACTATCTACCAGTTACTTCAATCATATGCAGGTAAGGGATTGTATGTAGTTGATGAGTTGCCTTACGCCATTTGGATCCAACGAAATGTCGATATGGATCACCTATGTCACTGATGCTGCTGATCTAGTTTTCGTATCGGGGAAGCCTGAAAAATTGAGCTGTGTTGGTTTATGTTTGATTAGTTGATGCAATCAGCGAGCACCATGGACATCAGTTGCAATCAGTGTTCGATGATCACAGCCTGGCCGTTGTTTTGTCGAGTACTTTTGTTAGCATCACATTGAAAATGGTATCGACGTTTTCGCCCGTTTTTGAAGATGCGGTCCAATGCGGCAAATTCCAACGATTCGCCTGAGGCTTTCCTTAGCGAATATCTACAGATGCCAAAGCAAAATATTTTTTGCTGTTATGGACTTTTTCGAGACGCCGGACGTACCTGTTCCTCAGCTTCCTGGATTGGAACGGCAACCGAGTCCTTCAAATCCGATTTCAACCCAGCAATGATAGCAGTGCAAGATGGAAAACATCTTAGCATTTCATTCCTCCAATAAGATACCTAAGCGTCAAGTCGATCAATCCATCCAATTCAGGCGAAACCTTGCCGACCTCTTTGAACGATGCTTCGCTTGTTCGATCATAAGTCAGAATTGTCACCTAGAGATCTATCAAATGACCATAAGATTCAGAGAAAGGTAATTACATTGAGGTTATCATAGAGATTCTGAATGAGTGGACGAAATCGTTCATGACCGCCACACGACCAGAAGTTAATTGTAATGAAATCGCTATAAGCAATGTCAAAACCCGAATTTCTCGTCTGGCAACAATGGCTTTACTCCTGCGCCTGGGTTTCTTTGATGTACAGCTCAGCGCCGAGCGTCGCGATATGATTCACAGGAAATTCCTCGTTCAAGATTCTACATCCGGGTCTTACAAGGGCTCTTTGATGACGCTTCTTTCATTACCGGCTGATTAAAGCTGATTTCCCAGAGCCATACGACCCGACCACTAGGACCTGGATCTGTTTTGAGCCGCTTTTCCCAGGTCGTGTCTTCAACATTCTATGACGACTACAATCGTACAGTTGGCGACCCGACCAGTTTTCTCCTCAAAAACTCATGTTGGTAATGTCAGCAATTCGTGAAATCGAAATGGTGATTTCAGCAACGTATGCTTCCAAGTCATGGTCAGTTAGGAAAGATTAGGCAATAAATATATTGATGTGGAAGGATTAGGCAATAAATATATTGATGTGAGATTAACGAATTTAGATATATAGATTGCGTCCAAGAATATCGTTTTTGATGATATCAACGAGAGCGGCTGGGTTCTCTTGCTGAGGAATGTGACCACATTCTCGAAGTCGAAGGATTCGGTAACGCCCTTGTAGCGATCTCGAGAGTCGCTGTAATTCCGCTATCGAGGATAACTATAGGGAGTGTCATGGCAATTTTGAGACAACCGAACGCGAGCACCAAACCTTGTCGTCACAGCCTTGAACAATCACCACTGGAATGTCGACAGCTGTTGCGTGCGAATCGATACATTGTAGCGGCTCCGCAACGTTTACCATCTCCGCTGAAATATCATGTGAATGCTCCGATATTCTGGGGGTTCAACGACATACAAAGGGCTTCGGTCCAGTTTGGTAGGGCAATACTTAGGCGATAGTCGTCGATAATGTGTTTCGGGATACGCTGCGGATTATACCACGACCTCCTCAACGACACCTTGGAATTCAGTCAGCAACACACATATTTCCATTTGTCAGCAACCTGGCCGAGTTCTGATCGAACTAATTGCACGATCACCGATTTGCCCAATCTGGTCATGAACATCGACCTAAGCCGATTCTGAAAAAAGCACCTTGCATCAAATATTAGCTCGAAACCTGACAAAAGACGGCAATGTTGTCATCTCCGTGTAAGATATCAGACAAAGCGAAGAGATGCGACGAGGGGCTTCTTTCGCCACCATCATTGCTAGGGACGCTCCTAACCATCTTTTAGAATAACGACGATATGTGAAAAATAACGACGATTTGTGAAAAATAACGACGATATGTCAAAGAGAAAAAGCGGACCTGTGGAATGTCCAACAATAACACAGTTCTCTAACTGGAAATGCTCCTGTATAATGTTATTGACAGAGGTCGAGCTGTACGAAACACATACCAGCATATGGAGTGTCAGATCAATTGAGGACCTGGGTGAATATGGATTCGTTGCCTTAGAAGAAATTTCAGCACCATAAGGGCGCGAACTCAGCCCAAATCTACAGCTAGCATCAATATCGCAACAGCGGAAACAATGAGAATGGCTACCCAGGACGATCGAAAGCCAAAACCGTAGCTGACTGCGACAGATCGTCCCAGACCTGACGCCACGAGAAAACGCCTCCGGCAAATCCATGCAGCTACAGAAATGACTCAGCAAGGACGATTAGATAAGAGTGAGGAGGCTACAAGGCATATTGTATAAGGGCTAGTTGGATGGCGTCGAAGGCGATAATGGATTGACAATCCTTCATACTACCACCATTCGGAGTCAATCTATAAGCAACAACAACATACAGCCGACTCACTTCCAAAAATCTGCTATCAGTCTCAAGCAGCGTTCGTGACCCTAGATTGGGGTATTCTTCCCCGCCCAAAGCCGAATAATAGTCGTCAGCAACTGTTCACCTCAGTCAGTGCAAGCGGATGACGCTACAGTTGCCACACTTACAACCGATGCTTGGTCTCGGCGCCTGAATTCGTCTTCGTCGAACCTGCAGTGATGCTTAACGCATGAATAAAAAGGTCGTTGAATTTGTTTCACCAATGTGAAGGCGAAAAACTGGAATACGATCAGAACAATGTTCGTGATTGTCAACGGGTGGATCCTAGGCGAGCTAAAGCCAAGCTTGATAGCGAGCAGCGTTAACGACAGAACAAATACAGTTCTAGACACCTAAAACTTGGTCAACGATGAAAGCAATCAACCAATGCGAAACGAGCAACCATTAGAGAGCGGTTTCTAGTTTGGTTCCGATAGGCGAAACATCTGAACAGAATCAAGCTACGAACTAGAGATAGGAGAAGCAGATCACAGCCCGATTCCTTAGAGACAGCTCAGAAATGTTTGCAAATGTCCAGGAGCGATCTTACTCGAATATTATAGTGCAATATATCCGATTCAAAATGCTCAAGGACAGACGTTGCAGAACGTCGTATCGGAAAAATAAAAAGCATCAGCGACAATGGGAAATCTGAATCCAAATTCAGATCGGATATGGCTGTTGACATTGTATTGAAATACCGATCAACGCCATCATTCGAGGTATGGACGACACAAACAGATACGAGGAACAGAGCATAAAAAACCTGCCAGCAGCAATTAAATCAGTTCTAGTCGAAAACCGTCCTTTAAGCATACGCGCAATGAGTCAGGCATCGACGAAGGAAAACCGACCAGCAATTGGGTCGCATCATCTGAACAGGAACCTCGCCGACGTGTTTGCCGCTATCCGCATCGCCCGAGATCGGTTGATACGACACTTCTATGCGATTATTAGCGGCACTGGTTAACCACGATTAGCTGCCATACGATGCATCATGGATTTTGACAGCAGGCGAGACTTTCGGGCGCGCCGACACCGAAACCAACTCAGAATCGCTCACGCAATGACGACAGACGACAACGAGTGACGCATTTTTTACCTTCTGATGTCATGAGCGAAAACAACAAATTTCGGATGCTGTCGAATGGTGACGTACCTTAGATGAGCGAAGTGAAATTGGGTCCAGATACTGTCTGTAGATATTAATGTCACAAAGATATCATGCAGCAGGGCGATGTCATTCGACAGACGCTGGCTAGATTATGTGCTCTAGAAGTGCTGCAGGCCTCAGTGCCATCCGAGCTGCAAGCTGACGATCGTCGTCGGCTAGCGATGGCGTTCCAGTCGGTGTCTCCAGTCCCCATGCAGCTGTCTCCGGTCGTCAGTGAAATCAAACAAAAGAAGACGGTCCGATTCCGTCTGCCAGAAGCTGAATTCGAAACTATCGACGCTGAGAAGGATCCTTTCAGACCAGGCAAGATGGCATCACAATTGCCACTTCATGGTCGTACAGCAAGAATCTGACCAATTATATTACATTGTTCGTCCTGACGTTGATTACATAAATATGAGCGAGATCGTTCTTGACGATAACAGGCTTCTATACAGGTCACTCATGACATCTTCCAGACGCAGCTTGATATAGCAATAACCAACATGACATCGACGAATGGAGCAACAACAATCTGGAACCCGCTCCTATCAGGTTTTGGGATAGCCATTGCCACTGTCCTTCCAGCGAGATGGCTGTCGCCTCGATGAAAATTAAAGCATGGGCCGCCGCAATTGCAATGGGTCTGTATGGACAGAACCTCTTTGCTGCCATGCAGCAGGACGGTATACCCGCTTGGATTCGCGATCAGGTCGCAAATAGGAGCGCCACTTGGAAGATAGAGACACCAATGTTTACTCCAACGCTTGCGACAAGCGAACGCGATACGACGTTTACCATCCTGCGACCAAACTTCGCGAATCTCAGGACACAATAAATCATTGCGAATTCGAAGCTCGACAAATGCATGTCGATTGCTGTCAGAGATGAGATAGGATCCCGGCGCTTTTGTCCTGGCTTGAACCTCAAACGTAATTTGATAGGGGGCGAGGTATTCGCCAGCAAACACAAGCAGGGGTAAGTCTTGGATTTGTAGCGGACTCTGGCAGAGCGGGGTCGCAAACGACTCGCTATCAGACACCGCCCTCCTTCGCGAGTCGAACAGCCTTCGGCGGAGACGGTGTGCGATATGGATCAGTTTCCCCATTGTAGGGCATCAGGAGCGACGAAGATGGCGATAGAGCAACACGACTGCCGGGTCGCCCCCGTACTTCCGGACATTAGGCCGTCCGACACATCAACCTGCAACGATTATGGGCACAGCTGGAGGCCGGTTCACCAACTCCAGGCTCTGTCACAAACAGCCTACTGTTTATATAAGATCGTAACGTTAGCGAGCAGTCTAGGAATACTAAGAAGCCAGGACGGCCCCGTTTGACTCTTGAGGCCTTGGTTGGACCATGTGGATGTGGCCTCCCGCTTGACTGGCTTGCTTCTGATTTCATCACTATAGGGTGTGGTCTTCGTGCTTATTTAGTAATGTGTTAATGAGGCCTTCCGTTTCTGTTTGCCTGTTGGATCTGTCTTCTCAGGTGTTTACCATCTCTGATCCTATCAGCTCTGCTGTTGTTTGTTCACCCGTTTAGATGCCAGCTAATGCTAGCACACAATAGAGATAATGTACAGAGCAGCAATTTATGGGATACCCACATTTTAAGCACTGGTTCTAACAGATATATTTGTTTACGTTCGAACTACCAATACACTAAACGTGATTAAGAAAGTAATTTGATTTGTTCCATCCAATTTATTTTCTTATAAATAATTAGTATCTTGTTGTAAACCAGGGTTTTCTTTAAAGATAAACAATATGTGAGCAAAGAAGGGTATGTCATAAGTCATAACCCTTTCCAAATGCAGCTCGAAATAACAATGATCGATAACATATCAATGAACGGGGCGATGGCCATCACGAAACCGTTTTTATCGGGCCTTGGAACGACGAGTGCTATCGTGCTGCCTGCTTTATGGAAGCTGAAGCATGGGCCACCACACCTGCAATGGGTCTGTATGGACACCACCTCCTTATTGCCGTTAGGCAGGGCGATGTATCCAGTTGCTGTAGGGAATAACTGACAAACGACAGCACCGTTGGGTAGATGCAAGGTCCAGACTTTACTCCAACGTTTACGACAAGCGAAA
Source organism: Polymyxa betae (assembly GCA_003693705.1). Taxonomy (NCBI): domain Eukaryota; phylum Endomyxa; class Phytomyxea; order Plasmodiophorida; family Plasmodiophoridae; genus Polymyxa; species Polymyxa betae. Next base: position 46,276 of record RBZT01000574.1, read on the forward strand.
GCAATGCGTCGCTTCCCATCCAGGGACCAAATCTCTCTTATTTCAGGAGACATCATCCCATTCCTGAAACGTAGCTCGACGAACCCAGCTCGGTTGGATTCGGAGATAACGTATGACGTCCTCTTGGGCACAATCTCGAATGTAACCTGATACGGGACGATATATTCCCAGGAGAATACGATGAGTGGGTAGTCTTGGATTTCCAGGAGGCTTTGGCATAACAAGCGTATGGTCGACTCGCTTTTATGCAGCGAGAGAGTTTTCGAATTGGACAGACGCCGCCGAAGGCCATCTGCAATGTGAATTAGTCTAGCCATTATAGGAAAGGCGTTTGGAGGAGAGGGCATTAAGGCAACAGCTGGCCCTATTCCGGACATGGCTGTTGGTAAGAGGCATTCCTGATTCATTCACGAATAGAACAAGTGCCGGAAGCCGTGCCGAAACACTTGTCTTGACCTTCTCGTCCAAACTATGCCATATGGACTCGCCTAACTTGGAATGTTGTATAGTGGGACTCCAAGAGTGGTCTCATCCTCGTAGCGCGCCAGTGCTCATCACCCGTACCAAACAATACCTGACCTGTCCACAAAGACGATTTGCGCCCTTTCATGCTATTCGTGGTTTAGTCAAATCATTATATGTTTCACATGGGACGATCCCTGATGGTTTTCGCTGATTATTTGCCTGAAAAGCCTGGGCTTAGATGTCGAATGCAATTACCACATGCTTTTATCTCAACATTCTATGGCAACAGCTATGATCTGTCTGAGAGCCCTTGACAGCAGATCCTCTTCTTGTTCATGCAAGCATTTGCTCTCCTGATATGATTGACACCATCGCCATGAAACTTCGAGGAGCCTCTCAGTAAGATTATCTACAACAATCACATTCCTGAAGCGGTTGTCTGTCTATTGACACTCTCGTTTATCGTAATGAATGAACGATGAGAGGGCATGTAACATTATCTACAACAGTCACATTTCGAAAACGGTTGTCTGTCTAATGACACTCATTTATCATAATGTATGAACGATGAGAGAGCAGATCTGGTCGTATGTACAGGTAGAACTTCATGAACGAGCCACTTCGATGCAAACAGCACTAGCCGATTCGTTATCGGGCTGATGTCCCGAGTTGCATCGGCCAGGTGGAGGCGAAGGCAGCCGCCATCGGACGACTTCCAATCATTATCTGAAAGGTAAAGAACCGCTGTGATTACCCGGCCTGGGGCGTTAGATACAGTAGAGTCGATATGAGGTTCATATTTCGATCCTTGCATAGAATAGCATGCTAGCTGGATTTCAGCATGCTTCTTTTTAAGACCAATGCTTCTTCCAAGATCGTCGCCGAGTTTTTGCAGTTGTTTAACCACAGCGTCGGTCGCTGGACACAACATTTGGTCGTCGGTTAGAAATCTATTTTTTCCAGAATGTAAAGTTTTAGTGTGATCATAAGCTAAAACTAATCACCTGACTTCATCACCGCGAATGGCACGATCGGACCAGGTTGCCGACGAGGTGTTCATCTTCGCAGGCCTCAAATCCATACATTTGCTGTTTAAAGCATACAGGCATTCTGATAGCATGGCTGATGGAAGGAAATCATCGACAATAGCAATTCCTTCGGTTAACAGCTGCTCGATTGCAGATTCGGGAACGAGCTCCGATCTGAAATCGGTCTGTTCAACAGTGGAAAATATTTTGTCATCCTTCCGCCATTTAGCGAACGGCAGCGACGTCTGCAGCGGCAGGTCTTGCTGAAGTTGGTTTGCAATTAGGAGCTTCAGCTCAGGCGGTAAATTTGATAGTAGATCCATGGCCATTCTGCGCAATCGGTGAAATTGATAAATCACCACATCGCTCCATCTTCCAGATTTCGGCAAAACGCATACAGCCGCATCGGAGGTAGAGTACAACCGTCGTCATCGAACTTGATCTCGGTTGAGATATCCCATCTTAGAGATTGAATGAAGAATTCTTTCGACTACCTGAATTTTGTTTCTTGCGCTTAACGCCCAAATGAAACGGAGAAGACTCGATTCTCAAGAGCAATTGAAGGAATCGGAACCAGAAATATTTATCAATGCAACTGTGCAAGCACTAAGCGATTCGGAGGTGATCGTGGCAAAGGCTTGGGCTGCCGGCAGAGGCACGCGTCACATTATGAAACAGGTTGATGACTGGAACGATGTCGAAATCTGTGATGATTATGAGAGTATACTCCATCCGGCTGTAAAGCATTCGCCTTCGTTCCGCGTTTTTACCAAATTCGACATCGTGAGGCGTCGTCATAATACCATTGAAAGAATCGCTGATTCAATATCGACTGATTGCGACCATGCCGAGTCACTTTTATGCCAATTTCGATGGCGTCCTGCACAGTTGCTGAACGAATATCTTGAGAACGATGAGACGTTTCAATGTTCTAGCTGCAGTCATGTTGCTGATGATAATAATGTTGAATGTGGCACTGCCTATTGTGGACAATACTCCAGATCGAAAACCATATCTCTATCATGCGGGCATACTTTCTGTCTGGATTGCTGGAAATCGTACGCCCGATACGTCAAATGTCTTGCGCGATAATCAATGGCTGGATAGAATGATTCGCGCTGCGATGTCGTCAGGTCGAAGTGCGATCCATACAAGATGTCCAGGTCTTGATTGTGATTCTGGTTCCACAAAGAAATGCCAAGTGAAGGTCAGGCAATGTTCCGAATCAGCTGCAACTCGTCTGACATGTTCTGTAAAGATTCCTTCCCGAGTCTTTATGCAGTTTCTGAACAGATCGCTGAGCGCCAAATATCAACGGTGGCTTATTGACGAATTCGTGGATGGTACTGCGGATATTGAAGTCGTCCAGCGCATTCTGAAAGCGTCGCTGCAGGCTCAGATAACCTGAAATGGTGTATCATGCCGTCCTGTGAACGTATCATATCGTGCACGAATCCGAACGAAGTCGTCACGTGTCACTGCAAGACGACCTTCTGTTTCGGTGATCGTACTGACTTTCTTCCCAACCTTTTGCTTAATTGCTTTACAAGACAGGCTGTTCTGTATCAGATCACCGACCAGCTCCATGTGATCTAGCCAGGAAATGGATAGGTCGTGCCACAAGCGATTCAGAAACCGAAAAATGGATCAAATCCAGGACCAAGCAATGCCCAAAATGCAGTGTAAGCTTTTACACATCTTGATGGAATTTGTTTCCAAGACTTTGAATTTATTGGTTTCACTGGTTTAGTTTCTAACAATGTGTTTGTTAACAGATTCCTATCGAGAAGAATCGTGCATGCAATCACATGATCTGTTCGAACTGCTCTCATCATTTCTGCTGGCTTTGGTAAATGCAAATTTGATCCGTAAGTAGGAAGGAAAGGCGAATTATTTTATCGTATAGTAAGCAGTCATGGTCGAATCATGATGTGGAGCAATTTGGGTTCTATCGTTGCAACGTCTATGAAGCGAAGGAGATGGAATTCGAAAACGATCTGGAAAACATTCAAGCTGCTATGGCGACACAGCAAATGCAAAAGTACGTTCAGCATTTCATCCATACTGCAATTCTGATTTCGAACCAGGTACACTTTCTATCACAATCGGCATGTGCATCAGATCCAAGCAGCAAAGGAGATCATTAGTCTGAAAGCACGAATCGAAGGTGGATAATCTGTTTGTGTGATTGCTAATTCTTATACTTTTTGCCTAGCTGAAGATATGCCATGGAATTTCAGCGTCGAACGTATCCTACCGGTTCTTTCCTATTTGGTCCAAGCTCGACGCTTTCTAGCTTGGTCGTATTGTTTGGGCTACTACCTCAGAGCAAGTCCATACAAACAGCTCGTAGAGCATCAGCAAGGCGTATTAGAGTCGATTGCTGAGAAACTGCAAAGCGCACTGACGATATCGAAGCCGTCTAATCAGAAAGCACGTCCCAAAGGTGTTTCGAAAACGCAAGAAAATCAGCCATCCGAGGTTGATATCGTGCGCCTCGGCGCAGCTGTACATCGCTTTTCTACCCGACTCCTTCACCAGCTATCTGCTGACAATATCAACGCTTTATCAGAAGCTGACGAATACACGGATCGCTGGGCCTGTACGGTTTGCACATCGGAACTCAGCGACCATGACGGATATTGCACCGTTTGTGGCGCTTGCCGGAAACATTCCGAACAGGAATGTCGCGTTCCAAACTGCAAGAATCCAAGGACGCCGGAAATCTTAACCCCAGGCCAGGCAATTGCAGCTGTTGCACATCCTGGTCAGGAGTAAACATCATATCCATCAAGTTCTAATCACGAAAGTGCTCGACACGATCTGAATGGTATCAGTTTGCTAAAAAGGCAGAAATACAGCATTCCTACGATGTTGGGAGATGTCAGCGTCGTCGAAGTAGTTCAGATGGAGATTGCTTGCGATTTTCTGCCCATCTTGCCTCATTTCGACCCGTTTTGTAGAAGTTCCTGACAGCATCTGCCGATCGATATGCAGACCGAATAGAATCAGGTAGTAGTAAGGGCGACCCGCGACGATTCGCTTTCGTAGCCGAATGCAGATGTTGTGCAGCTTCGATTGTTGAATCAGTTCTTGTCCGTATTTGAACTGATAAATGGCACGTTTATGATCAATTATGTAAACGCAAGGCCTTCTGTCAACTATACAGATGAAGGTTGACAGAATGCAGACCAGACAAGCATATAGCATTTCTCCCTGCAATCTCTACTAAGCTCAGCCAAATGTTATGAAGGATTTCATACCCCATTCCAGTTTCCGGTCACGATTAAAGCTATCAGCACTGCTGCTGATCCAAAAAGGCCGATGATGCCAAACCAAAACAGCGGTTTTCGTCGACGAAGAATTAGGACTGAGCAACGGTCAGCTATAGTGATTCACCATTGACAGCAGTAATCTTACGCCCTGATGTTGGATCGAAAGTGAAAGGATAGAATGGATTACGAAGGAGTTTTTGCTCCAAAGCTTCTGCGGCTGTGAGTCGATTTCTTCGAAATACCGACGACATTTAGAGCAGGAGAAGATAAAGGTACATAATGTGATCTACCGCTATCTCGCGAATGGTAATTAGTAACACTGACAGGAAACGATTATCAAGTCTGTTATTGACAAAAGACCTGGTACGACTAGCGCCCGAGGGAGGCGTCCAGAAACAGATCGCGGTTTATGGCGCTCAAGAAGGCGAAAGACGACTCGAGATAGAAGTTGCCGAGAAATGGATCGATGAACTGGTAAAGAAGAAAAAGTCGGAATCTGGACCAGGCGAAGATTTCGATTTTAATCGAGGAATACTCTCCAAGCAATATAAGCTGTCGGCAGCAACAATTGACAGATTATTCCGAGCTCTGCTGGTGTATTCATTTGGAATCTACGACATGCTGAGATCAATGTTCAAACATCATGTGGATAGTTCCGAGATGATTCGCGACTATTGGAGCCTGTACATGAGTTTGATTGAGGCGGCAGACTCAATGCAATACAATGAAGCGATTCAAGCAATAGGCGAACAAGACATCCAGTCCCGAGATGGTCAACAGCAAGTTTTAACCGATCGTGAGAATAAACTCAAAAAGCAAGAAACCAATCTAGAAATGCAAGCGAGGCAATTGGAGGAGCGAATTGAAACCCTAAAGGAACATAACGAGGTGACAAGGCAAATTGTTGATGAAGTGGAGCAAGCCGATGCCCTGTTTTCCAGTAATGGGAAATTGGCTGAAAAAAAGCTTCAGATGGAAGGTGAAAGGGTAGAATGGATGAAAACCATTCAACATCACGAAGCACAGAGCAGTGAACTATCGAAAACGTCGATGCATAACATAGGTTCAAGGTCAACTCATGGCGACACTTTCGGTGCACTAAGCCTTCTTAGGGCAAATCGACATGTTGCTTGGGAAAAAATCGGAGCTCGAGCAGGAAACAGAAAAAGTCATAGCGCTGCGTTCATCACTTCAAAAAGCTATCGGCGACCTGAACCTAAGAATCGTCGCAACCGGATCCGTTTTGGATGCTGATCGCAGAAAATTAGCTGAACTGAAAGCTCGAGCTGAATCCGAAGCGCAATCTAAACATGTTCTGGCTGAAATCGTAAAAAGCCAAGAAAATCTGCTCTCGCAACTCATCGCTAGTGAGGTACCATAACTTCTGGCTGGAAATTTAGCTCCTGAAATCTATGCAGATTCGTGATAGTCGATCAGCAAACGACGTCGACGTATTACTGAATGGGCAGCGATTGCATAACACAGCACTGGAGCAGTCCATTAGACTGCAACAGTTAGCATACCTCGAAACTGAAGAGACATTGAAGAAAACCCGACTTGAGCGAAATTGCCTGTTGGAAGAAGCTCTTAAACAAGAGGACATATTGACGACGTCGTGGACGGTATTTACTGACTTAGAGCAAAAAATCAAGTTGCTTGAAATCGATGCGCTGGAAAGCAATGTAATAACATACAACGACGCATGTCGCGCTCAGAAAATGATCGACGAGATCGACGACAGCGTAGAAAAATCCACCGAGACTAATTGCGAAATCAAGCAGCTGAGGTAATTATCGAGATATTCTGAACCAAAGTTCAGCTTAAATGTTGTCAGATTGGAACTTGCGAACCTGCAGAGGGATCGTAACCAGCATCAGTCAGAACTGGGGATTCTAACCGATGAGCAGAAGCGACTCAGCCAATGTATTAGCATAGCGCAGCAGAATCTTAAGCAAACGACCGCGGAATTAGAAACAGCAACAGATGAATACGAGAGACAAAACGAAAAATTTAACCAATTCATGACAAGCTCGAAACACTTGCAGCAGCTTTTTGAGCAAGACCTTCTGGATTCGGGAGCGAAAATTTCAGACGAAGCTGAAGATATCATCCAATTAGCTGCAGAGGCCGAAGAACTGTCGTTGGCCCGAACCGATTGGGAAAGGACTATTGATGTCAGAATGGCGTCTTTGAAGGCAATTCGAGATGAGATCTCCGAGATTCAGTCCATTTCCAAAGCTGTCGTGGCAAGGGATGAGGAGCAAGAGCGATTGGGAAGAAAGATTTTGGCGGAATGCACCAACACTGAAAAGAACCTGATACCGACTCTAGCGAAGTTGGATCGCTTGAAGCGAGAACTGCTAGAAACTGAGACCTCCTACGAAAAAGCCATTATTGATCTAGAAATTGCCATAACAGATGCTCGAGACCAGAGACAACAGGTAATGCTGAGTATCGTTAGGAGCGCTTGATTGCTGTTAATAATCACCTGTTTAGACATTATCGATGCTTGATGAAGAGAAGAACTGTTTCCTGAATGAACAAAATCAATGGACGTTAACGCTGGATTCAGCCAAACACAGATTGAAGATCAAGGAGCGTCGCGAATTAGATAGTTGCAACAATATCAACCAATCTATCGAAACATCGGAAGCTTACTTAAGAAACTGCAATGAAGCCGTCCAAGAACTACGACTATGTCAAACCTGGGCCGAAGCAGAATTGAAAGAGCTAAGAGCACTGCACGCTTTTGAATGCAATTTACGAGATAACTCATTGCTTGATCTTTGCAATTGGAGCGACATCGCCCAGCATTGTTCTGACCACGAACGAAGCTTGGTTATGAAACTGGACAAACTAATCAAAAGAATTGCAGCTAATGACGAACATCGCGTGGCGATGGAAAGGGAAAGCAGCTTCTGTGAAATTCAGCTAATCCGGAGGAAAAAGTTCGTACAGCAAAGAGAGTTGCAACTTGAGCTGCTCGAGAATAATGAATGGCGACGGTTGGGAAGGCTTACGGCCAAAGGAACACAGATTTTCATTGAAAAAATGGACGTTAGTACCATGACTGAGGCCGCACGAACTCGAGGAGCTCGAGAAACGTTGGCTGTAAGGCAGTAAGGTAGTTCCATTAGCGCTCTGAGCGTGGTTCTAGGCTGCACCTGTTCTGGTCGGACTTGAGCGAACATTCAATGCGGTTAATGTTGTAATTCAAGAGAATCCCATTACACGAGGTAAGTTGCAGTTTTCCGAAAGATCCGGTTCTGACATTATCGTAGTCCCTCGCTCAATACGCCTTAATCTGACAGAGAAGGATAACTTTCCCTTTGATGATTTCAAATCTCTCAGCACGGGAACAGCTGTGGACGAGGATCATGAATTTGATTCGGGAAAGCATAAACAACGACTGTCGGCGTCAAGCCTCATGTTTAATAATCGCCTTCCAGCTTCAGTGGCTTCATTACGTCATACCAGGGTATGATATCAGAAACCTGCATAGCTTTTGCTCACTGAACCTGTAGCGGCGAAATACTGGCTCAGTCAGTCTATCAGACGATGCTAGTCAGCTTTCCCAAGGCGATTTCAGTTTGGCTTGGCCGGCTTTGCGGCCAAGAGCAACAATAGACCGCAGAAGCTTTAGTGGAATGAGCAGCATTGAGAGTTGGAGAAGGGAAAGTAACATGATTGTGGACGGCCACATCGATCCGGTCGAGTTGGAGACCATTTACGACGTGGAGACGCAGCCACCCAGATTCAGCCGTCAGGCAACACTATCAGAACCCAACTCGATGCCGTACCTAAGGAGGGCGTCATTGAACGAGACCGCTCCATCTTTACCAAGGAGGAAGGCTTCAAGCATCGCACAGCCTAATTGTGGTGATGGTTCTAATCCAGTTATCCCGCCTACAATAGGTTCCGGTTGGTCACCGAGACCGCCTTCGGAATCAAATGAGCGATTTATGCCAAGCTATGTACGGAGACGTCTGAGACAGATTAGAGCAACGTCGATTTCCGATTTACTGGAAAATTAAATACAATACTGCAGCCGTAATTATCTGCTGAATTTAACATAACAAGAAGCACATACTCGAACAGGAGCTGTTAGACCTTTTCGCAAAATTGGAGCTCTGTTTTCACTGCAAGCAGCACAAAAGATGCCGCCGCAAGCCCGACAATGATGGCGTCGACGAAACCTTGTGAAGGAGGATTTGCATGCCATGCAGGACATGCAATCTGAATCATCAACCCAGCTTTCGCTGAGGATCATGCAACAATGCGAAGCGCCTGAAGAAACCTGACTGATTACGCCTTTCGAGGACACCCGACAAGGACGTAACTCGATAACCGGGTCTTTGTCTAAGGAGTCAATTCCAAGCTGGCCACAGACGTTGCTTCCGGCACTGAACAGCCCATGCTGCGTTGTTTGCAACAGCGTATGATGAGCGCCGCATGATACAGATTGCATGGATGTCTCACTAATGGGCACGTTGACACGCTTTGGTGATATTATAAAGGGCGAATTTCCATCGGACGGCGAAGCACATTGACCACAACTGCATGATGTCAATACAAGAAGCTCCTCCCAAAAAAACGCTTGAAAACGTAATCGAACGTGTTTGATTAAGCCCGCAAGAACACATCTTACCTGTTCATCCCCCAAGTATATAAACGATATATGTCGGCGCTCGTGTTGTGCAAAATCATCGCCGAATGGGCATCACCACAGCTTAGATCAACAACAGCTATCGTAGTTGCAGCGCCTGAAGGTTCCTCGTGGTCGGCGCTAGCCAACGACAGGAGCGAAGTGACCTTTGCTGGGACCCAAACATCGTTTGTGTGTCCTTGCCCGAGCTAGATATCGTTCATAAACCTATCCTCAAATCGATAGAAAGTACCTGGCCACAGGCATTCCATCCCCAAGAATAAATGCTGTCATTCGTCACTGCAATCATATGGTTAGCTCCGCCTGAAAGCATTTTAGAAGAAATTGAAAAGGGAAGCACACCATACATGCAATATCGACAGCAGGGTTGGAATGTCCAAACACAGACAAGGCGGTGGGCACGAACAAATCCCGATCATGACCATGTCCCGTGAACCCACAATCGCCCTGCCCAAAGGTATATACCGTCCCGTCCTTGTCTATCAAAGCAGAAGCATTCGAGCCACAAGCAATTGCAATAACATCGACCACGCTCTCTATCAAAGTCGGTGAGCTTCGGTCTGCAGTACACCCCAGGCCGAGCTGGCCGTAATTTGAAGTGCCCCAGCTTAATACAGTATTGCTGGATGAACGCTGGCCGACGGTCAGCAACAATGACAAGAAAGAAAGATCCTATACCGCTAAGCAATGATACGACCCGCAAACGATCTGAACAATGTTAACTTTTGAAGGCACTGAAAGCTATACACAGCTTAGAACAGAAAGGATATTTTCTCCCATTCGAATACCTTGACAAGGCTGCACGAGTCGTTGGCAGCGCCGGTACCTAGAGAATGCCCTGACGCCCACAAATCCCCAGATTCCATCAAGAAGAAGGTATGGGCCCAGCCACAACTGACAGCAATGACGCCCTTTCCGACGGCTGCTTTGACGATTTCCGGTTTCGTTCTTGTGCACAAATCACCTTAACATACCTTTCAGCAAAAAGCACCACCAAGACAGATTCTTAATGAAAAGCCCCATCAATAATGGCTGGGTTTTTAAATTACCATGAGCCGTAGCACCCCAGGAGCCGTCACCCCATGAATATACTTGACTGACATTATCATGGATTTTAGACAGCATGGAGCTGGAACCGCCGCTTTGCTTCATTTGGCTGAGTTCGCGTGCTTTCTCCAGAACTGATTTACAGATTGTCTGGCTCTGAATACCTCCAAGACCAGCCATCCACATTACCCAATCGTTGTCGTCTATAAACGCTTCTATCAGAGGCGAGTGCTTTAAAACTTCCAAAAGCAAAAGTTTCAAAACATGGTGAGCAACATTGATCCGAATTGCAGTTGTATAGCACTACCTCTGCAAGCGAATTCGAGAGAATGTAAACTCCCAGGGATACATAATTCTGAAACCGCCGAATATGTGGCAGTTGAATAGGAGACCGACATCCTGGATGGCGATACAGACCGAGTGGTGATAGCCGAAGTCGCAGCAGCATCTATATTACGTGAATCACAGCATCGAGAGTTGCGAAAATGGATCATTGTTACATTGCAGTTTAAACGAAAACTGACTGACGTCTGCCGATCGGCAACCATCAGAGCCGTCCCTAGACTCGAAACTGATAATATCGACTATGTTCACTAAAAACAACACTTAGCGGAGCGAGTGCGACATTTTTTCGCCAACCTTCGGTTTGCCTCCACCTCGAAGACCAGCGTAGTTTCTGGAAATCGTCGCTGAGCCAAGCCTTGATCTGTTTGGGCTACTGCCAGCTCAGTCGGTTAACCATTCGACGACGGACGCCACTAACTTTGCCGGAATCCGACAGCTTCAGCAGCTGCATGGGCGATTGCAAAGCGACTAGGGCATGGGCCAGCTCGATATCGGTCAACTGAACCGACTCCATTGGCTTACCTGACTCCTCGAAGAGTACGACGGGGTTCCCCACTTATCGCAGCTCTGAAGCAAGCAGGGCACTCCTCCGACGTATCGTAGTCAGAGGAAAAAATAGATATTGAAAAAGAAACGACACTATTAGCCTGCGAGTTTACAGCCAAAATTAACACAATCATGTTTAAATAAATTAATCCGTTACTTTGATATATACAATTCGACTTGTTTGCAACAGATTTGAAATAGATTTTAGCAGGAATCGACAGAGACGATGTTGCTGCTCCATGCCCCAATATCATCAGATCTATGATCTTGAAACTTGAGGTTTCGGCGGCGCCTGTGCAGGAAGTTTGTTAGGATGCAACAGGATTTCAAAATTGTGTTAAATTTGTCGCGTCTCGCTGTGAACGGCTTGCTTAAAATGCCCCATTGCGAATGTAAACCCGAAATCCCCCAATCTGCAACTACCCGGTGACCAAATTGCTTGGCTTTAACTGCGTCTAGGACGGCTCCAGGCTTGTCAACATCGCTTCCTAACGACCTCATAATACTGCTTTCTCCGAATCCTTTATCTACGAAGAAGATCAAAATCGGAAACATTCCAAGAACAGCCCCAAGTGATCGAAACCAAGACTTGAAAAAACACTTACAATCGCCGACCAAATACTCCACTGGCTTGTCCTCAGTAAAAGCAAACTTGTCGGATAAATCAGATACCAAGAACGTTGGCGCCAAACGCTCCATTGAGCCAGGCCGAGCTGCATCGGCAAAGATTATGAAGCCCTCGTTGTCGACAGCAATAGCACTTAGCATGACATATCCATTGTAGAGTGTCGAATGGAATTCCTCGGGCCCAATCAGAGGTCGAGGAATATGGACAATGACATCGTCAGCGAATCCGATACATCCTGGAAGCGTCGATCGTTGCGATAGCGATGAACGGCGATTGGAATCTGGCCACGAAAGTTCGTCGTCTAGTCTCTGACAGATAAGGTCGCAGATGTAGATGCAGTCTTCAGCTGCCGAAGCCTTTGACATAGATTCATCCTATGACCAAGATTCAGCGGTCAAGTTATGGATAAAATCGCAATTATTAAACAATGAATTAATGAAAGTTGAAGTCACCTTCTTTAGAAAGAGTATACAGTTTAAAAGACGAGTAGCGGCAGACAATTTTGGAGGTCGCCCTCGTTTCCTTTTTTGGGCACCTGTTGATTTGCTTGTGCCGTCAATAACCGGCACCATAATATCACAAAGGGCTTGCCATTCATCGCCACTCAAGCCTGTCTTCAGAAGCGGATTGGGAGACGGGAGAGATAGAGCAGCAACCGTGGCAACTTCACGCTTGCGATTCGATGTAAAATCAAGGTCCTCTTCGTCCTCTTCCTCATCTGAAAACCAAGCCATCGATGCGATACTTGCGATGGACGAAACGGCCGACGCCATGATCATTAGGTAATGCATTACAGTCATGATCGAATCTTCAGAATCGGAATCGGAAACGGCAGCCCTGTTACGAATCGGCTGGGTCATCGGAGCTTGTGTCGAATTGAAGGCGACTTCAGCATCACAGGAGGCTACCGTTTGATTCTGCATAGGAAGGTGACGTTACCATATACCGATTCAAATATTTCGCAAAACTGCGCTGTACAAAACATGAGAGTGCTGAAATACCGATTTATTAGAAAGCATTGAAACAGTAATATATTCATACAGTGCGAAGTGGAAATTATCCTTTCCGAGCGAGGTCAATACGGCGAGCGTCTTTTGTGATCAGCAAAACCAAGCTGTACCGCTGGGCTGATTTCCAATTGGCATTTTATTATGATGAAATGATGACGGTCATTGAGTTTCATACATATAATAACAATTGGCTTCACAAGGAAGGTAAATTCGGCGGAACGCCCCTTTTATTCCCGAGTGAAATTTATTCCAAAAGCATGTTTCGATTCTACAACCCAAAAAAACGTGGCCAGGCAGAAGAAGCTCTCCGCAGGCAGCGTAAACTAGCCCTAGAAATTTCAATCAAAACAAGGGCGGTCCGGAAAATGAAAACTACAGGAAGATTCGGTGCCAGGCAGGACATCTTAACCATCCCACTGGAAGACCTCCAAAAATCGCGCAATCCTGATCGCAAAGTAGATTTGCGGTGGAATTTCGAGGGGCTGCGCAGCCGGAATATGCCGGATTTGCGCGCGGCGTTTTAAAAAGGGTACCACCAAAAATGACACAGATATCATAAATATGACACAGCGTTTTAAATGGGTTTTGTGAGGACTGGGACAGGGCGAGGAAGAATAAGTGAAGGCTACGAAGAAGCAGGCGAACAAGAGTTATAAGAATCGAATAGAATCGA
>RBZT01000453.1:0-11453 GCA_003693705.1 Polymyxa betae
CACATCGTATAATTCTCGTCGTTCAGCTTGGCACCTTTGAATGATTTTGTGATTAAGCTGTTTGCTTGGATTGCCTCTGGTTGCATAGCTGCTGGGCCCATAACCTGTAAAGGGGCGGGTACGCTATTGACTCCAGCCTGGACTGTAACGTTGTCCGATGTGAATCTTGCAGATGCCGTTTGTCGTGTAGCACGTCTCTTACTCATAATGAAGCTCTCTAAGCTTTAAGGAAGTCGTAAGTAATGTAGTAATTTCAGAATGATAAGATTTTATTTCCTATCTAAAATTTGTAGTAATAAAGCATGAATCACGTATCATGATTCAATCAATGATTCATTGCCGAAGCGGATGCTGACGCATCCTCAACACACGTTACAGAAGTTGATATTGGTGGCCAGTTTATGTCTAAGAATAACTCGGGCCATGAGTTCTGACCCGAAATTGAGAATCGGACGGGATGGCTTTCGTCATTGGTTTCGGCGATCTTGTTACGCTGTACTTTCATGTGTTAGAATATGCTATCAGAATGATCATCGGATTTTTCAATCTCGATGGGGGAATCCGTTCTCGCATAGTCATTTTGACACGCTTGGTTCGAGGCACAAAGGCAAGAGTAAACAGTGCGGATTTGAGACTCTCATTGTCAGTTACAACAAGGAAAACATCATCAGATCACAACTGGATTGTGATAGAGAAGACCTTTCTTGTTGTCTATTGAGATATTCTTTGGAAAAAATTGAGACGGAATTTTTGTGTTGAAGTTTATTTAAATTTTCTGAATACTTCACAGACGCTCATGCTGAAGGGTCTTAAGCGAATGGATGATTACCTGAAAGTGCAGACTTTGAGTTATTCAGCTGACTTGGAGGAATATCTCGGACATTCTATAAATCCAATATTGTACTGTCTTGAGCATCATTGTAATAATGATGTCACCTATAAGAGATTATAAGAGAAGTCTACAGTACTAAAATTTTAGAGGATTTTGAACTTCAAGGAGAAGTGAAGAGACAGCCCATCCGGAGCGGCAAAAACTGCTCACGGAATTTTGTGCGCGCTGTCTGACTGTCTTCGCCAAATATCGCATCGAGTTTATTGGCCTGGAGATGCTTTGCCAAGCGGCTCCCTTCCTGATACTGACCCTATCAGAGTGGTTGGCTACATTCAGTGCTAATGCTGCAGACTGTCCTGAAAAGGCTCATGTTGGTATCTCTCCTCACGACCTCCAGGTTATAGACACTCGAGTACAATTGATCTGATAGAATGCAGTTAGTCACATATTTTAACATTCATTATAGGAGCCCATTCACCGTAATCCATATTCAATCCAAGACTATTCAGATCTTCCCTATTTCAACAACCTCTTTGATACCTCTTTAGACTTCGACCTGGATGTCGATTTTAATGTATGAATTGAATCTATAACTGTGATATTATTTGAAAGTGATTTATTATTCAGATATTCACTAAGAATGAAATTTGTGAGATGCTGGACATCCCTGCTGATATTGGAATGATACCAACATCAACATCTTTATTACATCATACTGATAATGTTTCGGATTTACCTCCTATTCAGGAAACTATCAATGTAATGTTTCTGTATACAAGTCTCATGTCCTAGAAATCTCTGAAATTTTAAAAATCAGAATGATGAACCAGCTGAAATAATCTTCCGGAAACGTCCTCGTATTGACGAGACATCATCGCCAGCTGACATTCTGTTTTCCTTCAATCACGATGACACCGATGTCAATGACTATTTTAGTCTTTGCAAGTTTCTGGTGAATGTTGAGGAGCTGTTTCTATCCATCTGTATATTGACTGTAGATTAGATCAAAGAGCCCGATGAAGAGGAACTTCTTTCTCTGTTTTCAAAGTCCGATCGTGATGCAGTTCAAAGCTCCAAGATCAATTCTCAATTCGTTATCAATGTGAAAGGACATAATCTGGATGTGAGCGAAATCAAACAAATCCGTTATGCTCCGAGCACATTATAGAAGTTGATTATGGTTGCAAATCTGTATCGGAAGTTGATCTGGGCCTCCCGGAACTATAAATGGTGCTGGAGCAATTTTGAATCCAAAATACGGGAATGGATGGATAAGGTGTGTCGTCCTGTATTGAGATGTTTCATGGAATGTTGTGAGAAAGATTTCTGGAGATTTCAGACACTCTGGGGGAAACCCTTCAATCATCGGAGACCCCTTAGAGAATGTTCCGGACGTGTTTGCAGATCGAAGCTGTCAGCTGCCGATCAGTCTATGAATATGCTCCGAGATAGTTCTTTCATCTCTATTGAGTCTCAAGATCTACAGAATGACGAAAATCCCGCCTTAAAAAGGATGAAATTTTGTTCACCAAGAAAGGAACTCAAACTGCCTGTGTTTAGCTCTCTGCCTGAATTTCTGAATTTTTTCGATTTTGATGTCGAAAAGATCACAGACTATACTACTCTGTGTGCTTTTCTGGTGAGATTTATTCGTATTAAATGAGGAATCTCACACTGAAACTGTAATTCAGAAAAAGCAGCCTGATGATGACGAGTTCGCGTTCCTTACTGATACGAACATATTGATCAAACCAAAATGCGAATCAAAAGTTGCAAAAGCGCCCCTTATTATCAATGTTCTCAACGATCAACTCATATTGACCGAAACCTCACGAATGTCAACACTGGAGACCACGTTACAGAAGTTGATATTGGTGGCCAGTTTATGTCTTAAAATAGTTCGGGCCAAGATTTCCAAGCCGAGATTGAACATGGCTCGTGAGGGCTGTGATAGTAGGCTGCGGGACACATGTTACCCAGTTCTTTCATGTATTAGAATATGCTGTCAGAATGATCTTCGGACTTTTCGATCTCGATGGGGAAATCCGTTTTCACATTCTCGTTTTCGAAAGCTTTGTTCTAGGTACAAAGTCAAGATTAAACAGTGCGGATTTGAGTCTCTCATTGTCAGTAACAATAAGAAATACTCCATCAGTTCACAGCTAGTTTGTGATACAGAAGGTCGTGCTCATTGTCTATTGAAATATTCTATGAAAGGATTTGAGACGGTATTTCTGTGTTCAAGTTTATTTGTAAATTCTGAAAAATAACACAGAAGCTCACGTTGAAGTGTCTTCAGCGAATGAATGATGAATTGAAGAAGCAGAATTTGAATCCATCATCTGATCTGAGTGAATATCTCGAAAGTTTTTTAAATCCAATAGTATACTGTCTTGAACATCATTGTAATAATGATGTCAATTATTTCTCTCATATATTTGGACATTATATAGATCTTTACCAATATCAACACAATTACTGCCCTGGACATACTGGACAATGTCCTGCTCTTTATCCACAATATGATAACAACTTCATATTCAATACAGAATTGCGCAATTTACTCTGCTCTACAACTGCCTAAAACTCCATAATGTTCTATGTTGTTGAGAAAGGTGGATCTTTGAAATCAATGACGAATCAAGACCAGGGCTTAGGGTGGGTTTAGGTTATTATGGAATGAAGATAATTGCAATAATTCCCAGGATTCAGATGAGACAAGTAAGATGGATGGGCCAGCTAGGTTAGGGTTTAGGGTTAGGTTCAGGCTGTCTCGTATGTACCGCAACCACCTCTGTTCGATATTATGTTTCACTTCCCAGCTTACTGAAATGTATAACCGTATGATCCAGCACGATGAAACTTCGAAAATTTTGACGATGAAATAGTTCTTAAACTGCAGTTTTTTTATCAAAAGTTGTGGCCTTTGTCCTGAAAGCAAATAAAATAACGAAATTATTTTTCAAACCTTTATTTTGTAACCATCAACCGAGCCGAGGACATCCGTAAGTCGTTATTTGTCCGAACTCGATCTCAGTCAGGTCGAAGACAGCGATCAAATCACAGAAACCAGAGCACCAAATTCTTTCATTTTGAAGATATTTTTTTTCAAAACACAGTTTTAATGTTTTGCAGACCATCCTGTGATAAGTAATCGTGGCTGTCTTCAATTGCAGTGCGATTGCAGTGAGCGGAATTTCGATGTCAAAAACGATCTGGACGCCGGACGTGAGACGGTTGCCGCCTTCATCATGGCCATGGCCTCGTTGACATTGTCGGCCGTGTAGTTGCGTCCGCAATTGATGGGCATGTCCGGATACCGTATGCTTCCACAATAGACGATCTCGGCGCCAACTAGAGCCAGTTTCGGCTCCGTGTACGCCCGAGCCATGAATTCCGGTAGAGAGGTGAAGTTCTGAAGGCCGGCTCGGAGCATGATGGCGGCCATTAATTCAATCTCCGGAGTGATACAGCTGTTCGGACATCGGTTAGTCCGGGTGGCGCCGCATTCCATCGCAGCTCGCATGCGCGTGTCGAGATCGTTCGGGCACGATGCCGTCAGATATTGGCATTTCGTTACATTCCACGTACAATAGACCTTGACAGGGTCCTGAAACTTGTCCGTACATTCCTGAGGGGTCGTGAATCCATTGCAGAGGATTTCATAATCGAAGTCGTCGTGGGAATCGTCCGCACGCTGGGTCTGGTTTCGAGGATTCGCAGTCGATAGGAACGCAGCTTGACCGGGGACCAGTACGCCTGCGATCAGCGTCAACACGATCGCCCATCGTCCCATGATTGTATCTGCCAACAGCTTCCGTCTTGCTTTCGGCCGTCTCAATAGGCGAATAAACGATCCTGGCGCCTATGAGCACCTGGTGCTCTGCAGGCAGTCACGGAGTCGATCCGAACCGGAGACAGGACGACCTCATTGTTTCTGTGTTTTGAGAGATCCATTCCGTCCTGTTAGCTGTAGTCGGAAGACAGTAGATCGACGGCTAATGACGGGCAGTATCTGCTGACAGCTGCTGCCTGTCTTATCTGTCGACAGAGCCTAAAGATTTGCCCTTCACAACACGTTTTTGATGCCGATTCGGGAAATGAACGGTTCAGCTTCGAATTTCAGAATTAACTGCATTCCATATCGTCGTGATGTGATAGGTTCGAATAGCAGATTTGCCGATTACCCAGACAGATCCAAGCTGAAGGTCAGCAATTGAGAGGACGATAAATCTGATCAACAAGAATAATGGTGTCCAGCACGCAGCAGCCACACAAGGACCAGAACCCATAGGCATCGAATCAACAGGAGATATGACGACATTGTAAACGACGCAAAGAAACAATAAAGTATCAAGTCATCAAATGCAGAAAGTATTGAAAAAAACCGATTCCGATTCTATCGTGAAAAGTACGACGAATTAAAAATTCGCAATTCCAGTGATGGGTTCATTCACTGATGAATTCCTCACCGGTGCTAATAACAAATGCTGTTACATCTGATCACTTTGACAAGAGAAATGCTGATGGGATACGTCGAGTCGATGGTGTCGAAGGCATATTGGTATTACAGATAGGTGAGATGATGAAATGGTACGAACCAGGATGTTGGAGCACAGGTAGCTATTTAGGCAATGCCTGAGTACTATAGGCCATCATGCGCAAGGGATACAGCGCCGCCTGCAGACCACGATCGACGAACTAGAATATCCAATCCAAGTGGCGCTGTTTTGATAACGCAGTCTTTGGAATACAATCTCACTTTTACAAAGGTCAGAAAAGCGAGACGTTGTGCTCATTGTTGACGGCGCACTTCTTAAAATGAACGGTTAACTGACAGCGCAGTTTTTAAATGTCGATACGACGGTCTAGAATATCCAATCCAATCCAGGTGACGCTGTTTGATAACGCAGTCTTTGAGAAACAATCTCACTGTTAAACAAATGTCGGAAAAGCGAAAGGTTGTGCTCTTTGTTGACAGCGCATTTCTAAAATTTACGGTTAATTGATGGCGCACTTTTTAAGTTTCGATACCTGAGATTGTTATGTTAAAATCGGCTGGCGCTGTCATGGCTGGATCTGGGCGCGTCCTGACTCTGCTTCGGGCGACCATGGCATCCGCCGCCATTGACGCCTTTATAATCCTTTCGGAAGATCCCATCAATCCGAATACCGAGCCGAATGCCATAAAGTCAGTGGCTTTTTTCCGAGTCTTTATCCATTCTTATTCGAATCCGTATATTTGGTTTGCGTCTTTGTTTCTCTCTTGAAAATGGTTCCAACATCTCGATATAGTTGGCTTTTTGCTGATTTTCTTTATTTGTTTAGCGCCGAGAATTCGTGACCGGATTTACAGTTTTTCTGGATCGGCAGGAACAGCTCTCATAAATGCTAAAGCCTTGCTATAGACCGATGGTCGGTATCTCGATCAAGCTGAACATGATTAACCAAAGCATGGCGCCTGATGTGGCAAGGAAATCCCGATGTTCCAAAAATTCAACAATTCCTTGGCAAAAATCGCACTAAAGAATCTGTACTTGCAGGTGTGTCTTTAAATGCTCAAAAGAATTTATTTGTTCTGTCTTGTTTCTTGAAAATTTGTGATCAAACCTCTTCAGCGACACAAATGTTTTTTATTTTTTCTAAAATTTTCTGAGTTTTCTCCGTTTTGAAAGTTTTCGCTGATTGCTTATCTGTAGTTGATCCAACGGTGACCTCATTGGGATTCTATCGTCTGCTTTTCGTAACAGAGTCGTAAGTCGATACAGGTAAGACAGATCCGGAAGTCTGAGCTCAGGACAGCTCCCTTATTAGAATTCCAGAGAAAGTATTGTTACAGAGGCAACATGATTGACTTCGAGCCTACTAAACCACCCCTTCAACAATGCCGCTACATTCTTAAAGAAAATATTTTCATGACAAAGTCTTGATTAAGGAATGATGACATGAGGTTCACGGAAATAAACATTTATTACACAAATCCGATACAATATACGTAGCGGATGGATCCTCCAGCATTACGCTTCCGGCATTTGATACGAATCGCCGCCATACAAACACCAGCGTCTGCGCAACCCGCCCGATGAACTCATGGGCGTACGCGGCACATGTTCGGAGCTCTGCTCCGGAGACAAACGATGCCACCAGTGATAGTACGACCAGACAGCACATCTTCATCAGGACCAGTACGGCCAGGAAAACGGATTTGAACAGATCCATATGGCGGAAAACTGCGCTCGGAGCAGCATCAACCAGATCTGAGAGTCCGCGTCCCAATAGCAACACAGTCTTGCGTGGCCGCACGACAGCGTCGCTTGGGGTAGTACGACACATGAGGAACATTACCACGAATAGCATCATAGACAGTCCGAGCTCGGCATATTCGTTTGGGGCAGTACGACACATCACGAACATGGCCAACAATAGCATCGTGAACAGTCCGAACTCGAACAGGCGAAGATCGACAGTGAGGCGGAGCCCGCGACGGACTTGACTGAAGGCCGGAACCAATCCCAGAACGATTGCTTGACGCACTCGGACCGCCATAACGGATATCAAAGACAGCAGATACGCAGCAGCTACATCATAGTCCGTATACGGGGCCTCCATCAGAGCCGAGACTATAACGTCCAGGACGCACTGGCCCGCACGGATCATAAAGCGACGACCCGGGACGGCGACGCGATTGTGGATGTCCGTGGAATTCCACTGCAAAAGCCGTGTAGATTGGATCGTCTGCTGCAGTCGGCTCAGGGACAGTACGACCGGGCTCAGGAGGCGATGTGCGCCGAAGACGGTGCGGAACAGGCCACGGCTGCTTTCGCAAACCATGCCGGGAGTGTCGTCCTGGACGTAGGCGAGACCGGCTTCGCCGAGTAACGTAACCAGGTGCCAGAAACGCTGCAGCCGCCGGGCGAACGACTGCCACCCAGTACGGATACGATTCGGTAACGTGAAGGTGAGAAAATGCCAAATCTTTAACAGTATGCGTCGAGTCAGACTGAGCCAGATTCGGATCCCGAGATTTTCAATAAACTTATTGGCCAGGCGTCGCAGTGCTGGGCCAACAGGACCGAACGTCATGAATCTTTGCCTTGCCATGATGCGATGCGTGAGATTACGAATAGAGGTGGCAATAAGGGTTAGGGTTCTGGTAACAGCTTGGGAGGGAGTCTTATATATACAGGGCGTGGTGGAGGTGAACAAGGGCGATAACGTTTCGGTAACGTAATTCCTCGCCCGGGTAACGGAAAGCAGAATCCCTTGTTGAAGGCGGCGAATCGGATTAACATCAACAGGTAACGTTTTCGGTGACTCAAACAACGTTACAGGTGCAGAAACGTTTGATGAGATGTCGATGATTTCAGATATCGGAGTTTTGGAGATCGAATTTTCATGGCTCTGTAACGTTACATGTAAAGTTGAAGAATCGTGGACGTCTGGTTGCGATGCGGAGAAGGGCTGCGGAGTGCGACAATGAGTGTTTTTATCCGTGGATTTATGTACCCACGGGAACAGGCTTCGGAAGAACTCCGGGAAACGACGTATTGGACGAAACCGGACTCCGCGATGTCCGAGATCGACCGTATCGAAGAGATAGAGATCGCCGTCGGACCAATCGGCGATGTCCGCGCATTCCCGTGCAGTCCGAATCACAACAGTCGTTCCACAGTGTAACGTCGAATCGATCGTATCGTTGCTAATTACGATACGCAGCGGAGCATTACACGAGCTGGTTGAATGTCCCCCGTCGTACTGGAACTCTGCGTCCAGAATATGTTGCCGGACCTGTTTGACGATCTGATCCGGGGCGCACGCGTCCAGACCGCCGTTAACGTAAACTGCGGTGTCCGTCGGCAGTAACGTGGACAGCGCCTGTAACACCCGCTGCAAATCCAGACTGGGCACCTGTAACGGGGACACGTCAACGATCCACCTGTAATGTCACGCCAGTCCACAGACCGAAACGAAATCGGCAGTGAGGTCGACGTGGCGGTCTTGCTGGCCCAGCGATCTGTGCAGAAGCGCAGACAGGCCGTGGGCTGCGACGATGCTGGTCGAGCATAGGGCCAGGACGAGCGCCACGCCGAACGGCATCTGCGATCGACGACGTCGCCGATGACCAACAAACCTGAAAGGAAACCCTAGACTGGCGCAGAGTAGAGAAAGTCCGCAGAGCGGCCTCTGGCAGCGACCGACCTCTGTGATAATGTCGCCCGACGTCGTCGATGACGAAACCCTATCTAGACGGGACTTCGACACTTAGTCAGAATACAGTGCGGTGCGGCCTCGGGTACCACGTTCCTGCCATGAACATAATCAGAGACATTTGGGGGGTTGCGCTGAGGGCTGCATCTCTATGTCCCATTGATTGCAATCGATCAAGATACTTCTATATAGAGATTTTTACACCAAACGGCTTGCGTCAATAAGCGCAAATGTTGGCAGAATTCAGATCTAACCTTTAACTATACAACTACAGCATGCAAGTCGACAACTTTTCAAAGGATGTTTTACATCAATCGAAATTTCTGTTCGAGTTCAATCTCATATTGCGATACATTATCGTTGGATCTTCTATAATTATCATCGCTGTGTTATGGTGGAGATTCCCATCTAGCTTAATTTGTGAAGCAATTCACAGTTGATGAATGGAGTATAGGTTCAATTCCTTTGATGTGAGGAAATAACGGCTGCGTATTTGAAGTCGGTAGACTGTCCATAATCTAATTCAATATTTTCACTAGCTCAAATCCTATTTCATTCAATGGATTGAAGATTGACTAAAAAAGTTCCTTTCGTCTTGCGATTAGGACTGCATTTTCAGAGCGAGATCGTGAGTTTAATTTTCACAAGGTGTTTGGGCAGCATGAGCATAGTATCGAATTATATGTCCAAAATAGAATTTGAAAGCATGTAATAGTTCATGGTAAATATTTGTTTTTGTCTTATCGATCTCGATCTCCGCTTAGAAGCATTATCTGAAATTGAAATGCCAAAAGCCCAACATGATCTCATGGCTCATTGTAAGGAGGCAGTCGTTAAGGCTAAACAGTACTGTATTGGAATTTGCGGATGACGTTAAAATCTTTTTAACTGATGGGGATTGTGAAACCCTAACCCAAGGGTTACCAGTGGTCCGACCATTGTGATCCAAAGGAGACGAGGTCGTGAGTATTAAACGTCAAACGATACCATGGTAGTTTTCTCCCGTCAGCGAGCAAACATTCGAAGCGCTTGCTCGGAAGAGCAATGCTCGCAATGCTTCCAGCATAATGTGAAAGCAACTGACCGCCGGCGAGCTCGAAGTGTCCATTCAATGATAGTTGTGATCAATAACAGGATTCGATGATGCGGAGTGACAAATTTAAAGATGGTCTGGCCAGGATATAGAAGCAGAATCAGAACAAATGACAATCTGATAGCCATAAGTTTACAAACGTCGGATGTACAGGTTGCGCATCCGTCGGCGAACAGAAAATTATGGGGTTATGGTGTCTTATTGATGAGGACCATAAAGTATTAGAAATCTCGTGTGCTCCAAAATATGTGGCTCTGGCAGATATCGTCGCCCTCATTTCGGCAGGTCCCCATGCCGCCTTAATCAGGGCTGCGCGGGGTTGCGGCCTCCACCAGCCTTTATATGACATATATTGAATGGCCAAGTTATTCGATTGAGCTCCGTGCCAGGGTGACTTTCATTCAATGTGCCCAAGACCTACTTATGGCCGGGCAGGCTACTCATTATGAGTTCTACAAGCATGAAGGTCTCGATCTTCCTACAGGTGACGTCTTGAATTTGAAGACTCCTCACGGACATTCGAGACGCCGGAGCGGCAGCTGATGTCAGATATCCGCATTAAACTGCTTGTTAGATCAATATTCTGTCCAAATCAACTTGAAATCTTAACCAGATTGCTCCCATGTCTTAAGATTAATCTTGAGCATCAATCAGAACATCGGAAAGCCCGGAACTCCCACGGACCTGACAATGTCTTCAGAATTTCTATCGTTGCTGTCGTCATCATGATCACATCTCTCCTATTATGCCTGATGACTTTATCCGCCATTGATGCATCTCCGAACTATTCCGTCCGCCCAGCCCGGGGCCAGTACGGGGTGTCCGACCCGCCCCTGTACAGCCTGCAACAGATGGACGTGGCGTCCAGCAACAAGAAAAGGCCGCAACCTGAGGAGGAGCACGACCCGGATCTGGCCTGGTTTCAATCCGTGCTGGACCGCGTCCCACGGGCCACTCCGGATCAGATTCAGAACCTGTTTGACGCAATGCCACCTGCCGATCCGAATCTGGTGTCGGCGTTTACTACGATAACGAACGAGTGGCTGGAGAGGCCCCTCCCGGACCATCGAGTGACATACAATGGCGCCGTACTGGACCAGCGTTCAGACAACTTCGTCGGTCGATCCGAAGACGATATTGGATTGATGCGGGTATCGTCAGCAGCCATGTCAATCTCCCGACTAATGTTGCCAGATTTGAGTCCGTACTGGACCCGATGCCTAACGTAATCCCCGACAAGATGCCGATAGTTCAGAATGAAACAGCGTCATCGAAGAGTCGCACGTTCCAATCTAAATTTTTCACAGTTTAACACTCAGT
>RBZT01000661.1:0-51578 GCA_003693705.1 Polymyxa betae
ATTTCATGAATTCATCTGTATATTTCTCCACATCATTTGTTGTCTAATAAACATTTTGATTTGCACATTCTGAATTCACACCTTTCATTACTACTACATCAAACTTGTCAGAGGAAAACAGCGAAAGTTGATTTCAGACAAAAGTATTATCTACTGTATGATGAATATTCAATCTTGCTATCTCATAGATCAGAATGTGTAAGAAAATTGACATTATGATCAGGGTAGAGCTGAGTGAGGTTGAGAACTTCCCATACAGCAAACATCAACTAACTTTTTCAGTGATCATGTCAGAATCGTTGTATGGTCATTCAGTTGCGTCGCGACATGTTGAATAGTGAATGCTGTGGTAGGGTTAGGGTTTTATGCAATGCACTCACAAGGAACAAAAAAACTTGACAAGGACATGATGTCCCATGGTCAGGTCACTACAGCATTATTCAATCACTGACGTTTGAGCTTATGTGGTATAACAGCAAAAGCCGATAGCCCATGGATCGTCTTGATCGTCACCAGACGAGACGAGAGAAAATCGGAGTTGCGACCTGGATTGTGGTCTTCAGGTTCCGAGCCGAAATCGTGGTCGGCTCCGAGATAGTAATCGGTGATGGAATTGGATCGGAACTCATTGGTTAAATCGTTATTGTGAAGCCATGAGCAAATCTCTGCTGGTCGCGTTTGCTATTCTGCTGTTTGCTTGCGTTCAGGTTCAGGCATTCTATGACAGCATAGAAGCAAACAAGGCTCGCGCCGGAAACGCCTTCGCCAACGAAGCCGAGGCGAAAAAAGCGGCCGCCGCTCAGGCAGCCAATGTCAACGAAGCCGCCGCCAACGCTGATGAAGCCGCCGCCGATAAAGCAGCTGAGAAGACCGCCGCCGCGAAAAAAGCAGAGAAGTCAGCCGCCGCCGCCAAAGCCAAGAAAGCATTCGTGAACAAGTTCAATTCAGCCAAGGAGGCGGAAGCTTCGAAGGCGGCCAAGGCGACAGCGGCAACAGCGGCGAAGGAGGCGAACGCCGAGAAAGAAGCAGCTCGGCGTAAGACGGCGAAATTCTCACGCGCCAAGAACCTGGATATTTACTCGAAGAAGGCGTCCGATATCACCGATAGCTTCGTGAACGACGAGGAGGCGGCCAAGACGGCGGCAAAGGAAGCGACTCAGAAGGCGACGGCGGCCAAGGCGGCCGAGGCGAGAACGGCCGCGGCAAAGCGCGCCTCTAACCTCAACGCTGCAGAAGAAGCCGCCAAGAAAGCGAAAACAAACTCGGCCGCCAAAGCTGCGCGTGTCTCGTCGGCCGCCAAGAATTTCGCGAATCGCGCCAACCAGAACAAGCAGGCGGCGAACAAGTTTGCCCGAAACAAGGCGGCGTTCAATAACGCGCGTCAGGCGGCGATGGGCAACCTCGGATATGGAAAGAGAGGTTATGGCGCCTATGGAGGAGGACCTGGATTCGGATTTGGATACCCGATCGGATATGGAGGTGCTCCTGGGTATGGCGGCGGCGGTCTGGGATATGGTGCTGGCCCTTGGTCGTACGGCTTTGGGTATCCAAGCGCCTACTAAAATAAATGGCCTTGAATCCTATTGTTTCCGTCTCGAATAAACGTTTTCATCGGCTGGCAAATCTTGGGAGAAGTTGCGCAAGCGACAGGCTGGCTGAATGATGGTTGCAGACGATAACGTCACATAGTGCCAGGGACCTGTACGACGACGACAGCGAACACAGACTGACAGCTGGAACAAACGAACGGGAGATGAAACCCAGCCGCGAATTTCAGTCGATGAGTGCCGAAGCCGGCAGCATGGCGATCACAACTCGCAGGAACAAGTCGTCCGGGCATCCACCCTGGGTTCCAGCAGCGAAATCAACCAAATCTAGAACACATCCGGGACACAATAAGTACGCGAATGAAGACATGATATGCAATACGATTGACCTGACGTTAGAACGAAAGATGGCGGTCTAACAGATGAAAACGAAATCAGACAAGCACTGGATGAGTTACGTCAAGAGCTTGAGAGAGTTCGTGATAACTCCAGACAGCTGCGAGCCGATATGAGAACTTGCATGACGATCATATGGTCGATGCAATCCAATCTGGTTCGAAAAGTGAAGAAATACAAAGATGATTTATGATGGAAAGCGAAACGGCGGCAGCAGTTGCACTCGGACGATGCCAGCATGGCCGCCGGCAGCGAATAACGACGGTCTCGATTGGTCTTGAAAGTTCAGCGCACACCTATTCGAATATCAGAACCGATCGGGATGCTGTGCGTACAGAACGACCTCGTCATCAGCAAGTTTGGGTTCAACAGCATCTCTGCCGAACCCGCTTTCGGCAACGCCCTGCGAAGCTTCTCGCGCACCGGTTGATTCGCCTTGGCTAGCGTCACGACCTGACATCCAATTATAGCGGAGTCGAGAAAGCGGTGAGTCCCACCAACCTTGTATTTTGGAGTAGAAAATTTCGAAAACCGAACCCTGGAAGTTTGAGAAGAACCAGGCTTCGTTGACGACATGATCTCGATAACACGATGCTGCTGTGCCTTTTTCTGATTGGAATGTCAGAGAGCACGAACACGATAGCGGTTATGGAAACACTGACAAAATAGAGCTTATCGGCAATATGAGAGAACAAGGCCAGGCCATTATCAGTTGTGACAGAAACGATCAGATGAAAGGGAGGCAGTCGCATCACTGATAGACTCTGTTCATTATAAGTCAAATATATATCGGTCGTGCTGTAATACAGCTACCGTTGGAGTGACGCCTTCCACAGGAAGATCCAGCCAAAATAGCGGTGAACTGCAACAAAAGTTGTTCACGCAACTTTCAGTGAATCGGCGATAGTAGGAAGTACCTGGTGCAGCCAGCAGAAAGCGAAAGGAATTTCACACCATTGGCCAAAGCGATCATATAGCCTTCTCCATTCTCGATTGATTCAATACCATAGACAGGACCTGACAGAAACCATGGGCGCATGTACTGAAATATTCAAATAAGCGTACGATGGGCGTCGTACGACCATATCGGAACGTATGGTGAGCGAAGATTGAAGAGACGAAGGATACCCGAGTGAGTGCCGACGACGAAATGGTATTTGTTGTCTCTACTCCATGTCACATTCGTAACACAATCCTATGAGCAATTCAGTAACAGGCTAAAGAGGCGATTCTCGAACTGACATTGACAGTTCGGGCTACAGGAATGATGAGCTCAGGTTTCTCGCAGCTCTGGCGAATATCGAACAGAAGAACGGTGCCTGAGAAGCAAAGAAGTCCCAATTCAGCCGGAAATGACCACGATTCCGTACCTTGATGTGTCCCAGCTAAGATAATTGGCAAGTCGCCGTTTTCGTTTGTAGGATGCCATGCTAACGAATGTGCCTTGTATTCCGATGAAACATATCTCGACGCAGGCGAGATTCTGAAAGCATGTCATCACGAGTTCATTCAAAAGCTCCGAGCACATACCGAGTTAAAGAGATCGACCCAGAAATATAATCAGGGTCGGGAATAGCGAGCACCGCGAACGAGCTATCAGCTCCAGTGACAGCAACGATGCCCAATAACGGAACCATCTCTAACTGAAATCGTCAACGATGCGGTCGGATAACAAAGAATGGCGTTTGTGCATACGGACGATGGAGCAGGAAGCTGATATGGGCAGAACTCAGCCGATACGATGCTTCCCATCTGGTCGATTGCTAGACCGAGCTTGAACGAGATCTCGGCTTGCTCATCACAGCTCGTCACTTTATACAGCTTGAAAACGTTAATTAAGAGCAGGAAAGCCACGAAAACTTTACCTGAATTAAAGCCGGTTTCTGAGCAAGTTGATCATCAGGACCCGATTGTGAGCATAACATGAGATACTGCACATCTTTCTTGTCTAAAAGCATTAAGAATATGGAACGTTCCGATTACAATAGCAGAAACCTGTTTGAATCCATTTGATAACAGTAATAGGGCCGCCGGCATTGATAAAAAGATCCGTCTTATCGCTGCTAAAGCAGCGAAACGCTTCCAGAGACACCAACGAATCATGAACCTGGAAATCGATCGACCTGTAGTTGGGGAAGATGAATTGCTGAAGGTGGTCGTCGGGGAGATCGATGAAGTCGGACGATGAAGGACGGAACGATTCGAATAGAGATTCGGTGGCTGCGTCAATCTGGGGAGCGGTTTTAGCAGTGGTATTGACCGCCGCTACGTTTGAGGAAATCCTTCGTCTGCCACGTTTGGCTGCAGTTAACAGCTTCTCGTCGTTTCTATGATCACATATCAAAACCGCATAAATGGCAAATCAATGAGCTCGAAGCAGAAAAATCAAAACGAATAGTTAAACCATGCGCTCTCGAAAATCTTGATCATTGACCGAAAGACAAATTCTCAATTTGGCTAAATACTTGTAGCGCAAGATGGCGACATCGATTGATTCTCGAGCAAGTGGATTCATTCGAAAAGTGAGGTAGTTGATGATCTCTTCGATAGCGATGCCAGAAGTTCCGCTGAATGAACGAGCGATCGTATCGTTTTCCGAATTCTGAAAATAACATCATTGAGCATTCACAAACTGATCGAGCGGGTGTCAGATGATTTACAGGTAGAGACTCTTTCTCGACGTAATACGATTTGAATTCGTCAACAAATTTCTGATCCATATGAAAGGCCCATTGCCAGAGTATATAAAGAAAGACGCGACTCGAAGCTGGTTTATAGGTCCCCATTAGCGACCCGGACATGTTGCCCTGAAAGAAGGAATATCAAACACGACGTCCAGCAGAACCAGCAGTATCACTTGCATTGTTGATGTCCAGAAAATCAGAGAGTTGCATCTGGGAGATATCCATCCGCATGCAGATGAATTTGATACGTGCCCGAAGGTCGGCACGCTTCATCTTGCAGTATTTGAGAGCAGCTGGATCCTTCGGAACCCGAACTAACAGGCACAATTTGCAATCAATTTATGGGAATAGAATTCAGAAAGCAGAAGAAAGTCGACAATTTGCACACACAATGATGGAAAACGGCAAATGAAAAAAAAGAAACAAAAAAAAGATTTTTTCACCTTTTGCAATCTTACTCGTCTCGGGTCGATGGATCTTCTGGAAATAGGGACAGCTTAAAGCAGCTTTCTTCGATTCCGATATCTCCGGTTCATGTTCAGGCTCAGGTATGGTCTCATTCGTTTCGTCCTTATCGGGTTCTTTATCAACAGAATCAAATGCTTTCTGAGACAATCGACTGCTGGATCTTCGAGGTCGTTTTATGGCAGCAGGCGGCGGCTCATCAGAAACGATTTCAAACTGCACGAGCAAATCTTATAATACTGAATATGTTGACAGATGGTTATGAAACCTCATCATCCTGATCGTCGTCAGAATCGTCGTCGGAACCTGATAGGGCTCGCTTCTTTCCTCTTCTGCTTCTCCGTTTCGGCGCCTTCACAACCAAGATCGGCTGATCGTCTTCGCTGGACGATTGTTCGGGACTGGATTCAATTTCCTCCTCCTCCTCTTCTTCCTCGGAAGTCTGTAGCAGCTCACGCCTTCCACGCCTGCCTGATCGACGCTTCGGCGGCATCGAGCTCAACAGAAATGACAAATTCTCCGCAATTCCCTCTCTGGTCAGAAACGAACTGAACGAATCTCATTTGATGGACGGCAGATGCATCGTTTAGGGAACCATTTCAATGAACCTGTGATTTACAGTCTAAGCTCTGTCCTGCCTTTAGGACATCGTAAGGATCGGGTCTAGAATCGTGATGAACGACCATTGCCTCATAACCGATAATTTACAGTTATGCCAAAGCAACTGTCAAGATTTTAATTGGTTCTTTATTTACTTCAACTAAGATTTATTCTAGTCTTGAAGATCTTGAAGCACCAAGCTGAATTATAATTTTCACAAGAACTTGTCAGCAATATTGGAACTGTTCAGGGATAGCAACTTCTGATAGCGTGTCCAGTGTCCCCATCCCGTTATCCTAAGTAAAACCACCAAACGGAAATTGCAAGCACGATGAGAACCAGGAAGCTAAGTGCTTCGAAAGTCAGCAACAACCTGCGACTTCTCTTCTGTATGCCAGCAACATTGGTAGATAGAGCATCTTTGGTTACCATAAATTCTACCAAAGCCGCCTGACGGGTAGTATAATGAGGTGTTAAAGGAGTGGCTGGCATCATGATAATTGTTGAATACAGGAATGATCTCAATGCAAATTGATATAATAAATTTTGATACTGGAAACCGAGGCTCCAAAGATCAGGATATTAAACAGGGGTAGCCACACCGTCGAAACAAAGACTTTCCAGAACTGAAATCCAAAATGATGACAATCGGTACTATGGAAGCCATCAAAGTCAAAGCTATCGTTCCCGGATATGTGAATAATCCCAGCGATTGATAAAAAAACAACATGAAGCACCGAAAGATCAAGGAGCGAAATAGACTTAAGTTTAACGATATTACGATGGTGGAGCGGGCGGCTGTGCTGGGAATCCAGGCGGAAGCTGAGGTGGGAATTGGGGCGGTACAAACTGACCTGGAGCGAAATTCGGAGGTGCTTGGAATCCGCCCGGGAACATGGGCGGTGGTCCATAACCACCTGCATACCTACAAAATAATAAACGAAATGTTAAACAAAGGCGAACTGAATGCATACGGCCCAGGCGGGAAAGGCATCCCTCCAAATGGTGGCATAACTGGAACGGTGGTCGTGGTTCCTGCAATTCCGGCAGAGAAATGCGAATGGACTCGTGTGGCTGTTTTGGGTTGAATGGCAGCTCGACTTCGCGCCAGCTGTCGTTCGGCGAATGTTCCATGGCGTTCGCCGTTCGTTCCTAAACGCGAGTTACGATGTGAGCTGGGTGTTCAGATCACAAATCTACCATCTTTCATGAACGCATATGAGACATTAATCGGTTTCGAGCAGAGATATTGCCCGTCCATAGCAGTCAATGCTGCATCTGAAGCCTAATGCAGCTTTTCAGTTAAACCGCCCCTTAAGAATCGAATAGAAACGCACCTCGAATGAGGCAAAATTAATGAAACCAAAACCTCTCGGGTTTCCACTATCATCATTGATGACTTTGGCATTGAGTACTTGGCCAAAGGCACTGAACGTATTGTAAAGCACCTGTCGAAGGATTCAATACAATCATGAACGAATCTGAGGCACAGAACCTGCTCATCAACATCGGGGTCGAGGTTTCCGACGAACAGATTCGCTCCAATGTCAAATTCTTCCTTCTCGCGAGACGATCGATTGATTCGAATCGACTGGCCATACAATTTGACCATGTTCATGACTTTCATAGCGTAATCGGCGTCCCATTCTGTCCTGAACTCCACGAACGCGTAATTCTGGTGTTGGCTGGTGATCTTATCGGTCGGCATGCAAACGTCGACTAAGCAGAATCAGAGAGTAGGCAGGGCCGAGATTCGTCATCCAGACCTAATGGCCCGCATTGGATGAAGAGCTCCCACAGGATCTCCTCTGTAACCTGCTCAGACAGATTACCGATCCAGAGCGTCGCCGCCTGGTTGCGATCTTGCTGCCTCTGTACCGACATGACGATTACAACCACGGCGACTAAACCCCCAACGCCAGGTGGTCTCTCCAGAAGCAAGCTTCAATGCAATATCGCTCCCACGGACTCCGATTTCTTTGTTGATTTTCTTCGAGGTGTTTTGTTACCTACACACCAGGAAGTTCGTCAGAAAGTCCCAATCGCACCTGAATTCGAGGATGGAGCCCAGTTATCAAACGTGCTCGGATTCTACTAGTGGTAGTGCTGGCATCGCAAAGCGAAAAGTCAAGTGAGATTTGCCCCATAATCAAGATCAATGCGTAATAGCACTACTATTGGGCAGCGACTGGCATCAGAGGAATCGTTCTACATTAGGGCGTGTTGAAACGCGTTGTTTATCTTGACGCGAATTGCGTCCGGACTAGATATTTGACGATGTGATGAAGCAGCTTGGTCGAATATTCAACAGGAACGCTAGCAGGAACATGTAGGAAGAGACAAATTCGCTCAGCAGGTGCATTTCTTAACGATTGAAACAGCGAGTATTCACAAAGAAATCGGCCAGCATCGCTTGAAACACAGACTGGAACTGGCCAGGTCTCGGTTTGCGTCAAAAATTCCACCAGACTATTTAACAGCTGCTCATCAACCATATAAGCATCAAGGGCATTTTCGTCGTCTTCAGAACATTCGCCAATGTTATCAAGTGCGGTATAACCCTTGGAATGGGCGACTCTCTCTAAACCTAAATACGTTTTCTGATCAACAATGGCGTCTGTGCTGGTGGACCTTGCTTACAATAGCATGGTCGACCGCTAACACCACAATGTATGACGATATCGGGCTTCAGCCTGGCGTGCATATCACAGATAATCTCCTGTACCTGTCGATATTGCACAGGCAGCTGATAGGTCTCAATGACAACCCGCTGCACCTGCTCCTGAGATGATAATTCCCGAACGGCCAGCCAGGAAGGATTGCTATCGTAATTTCGAAATGGCCCAAACCCGGTCACTATAACGGTAACCTGAGAGTGAGAAGCCATGATCGTTATGGTAGAAATTTGGCTGGCGGATCTATATATGAGTAACTTAACGAGCTTGCTATTGGGCTCACTCTTTTATTCCGAGATAGCAACGATCGTCTCAAGGTTGTTTGTTCTATTTCTGACGTTGGGCTGGCACCAGTGGTCGAACCTCTAGAGATTGGTCGGACGTTAGCGGTTCAACGGGTACCGGAACCGGCTTGGCTGTCGGCTTGGCTGTCGGCTTGCCTAATGGAATCATTCCAACTATTGTTACATTTCACTTTTATGAACCGATTTTTCTATATAATCACACAGCAAGATTTCGACGAATTGTTTGACGCTGGCAGTTGCTCGTGTTGTCTCTTATTTGTTTCTGGCAGGTCTGTTACAGGTGCAGTGACAGCCGGCTTCTGTTCGTTTCTTTCTTTAATTTCTTCAACAGACGGCTTCTGTTCGTTTCTTTCTTTACTTTCTTCAACAGACGGCTTCTGTTCGTTTCTTTCTTTACTTTCTTCAACCTTGTTCTGTTGCTCTTTGACTTCTGGCGCCTTGTTATTCTGTTCTGTACTTGGACCTGGCGCATTTTTGGCAAATTCTGCAGTTGAAACCGATTCGCTGCTAATGAAGGGTACTGGTGGCGACTTTGCTCTCGGTTCATTGCTTATTTTGGCCATCAAAACTCGTTCAAGAGAATCCTTCGTATCCGCTGGCATCGCTTTGGCGACTTCTTTTTCTACAGTTGCTGTATTAGTAGTGGTCGCCAGTTCAGCAGGCTTCGGATCTTGGCTTGCTTGCCGATGCATTGCTTGCGCTCGAGGACGCTGGTGTAGACCTTTATCATTTGGATCGGCAGTTGGCTTCTTCACTAGTTGAACAGAGGGCGATGGAGCTTCTAACACTTCCTCTTCAGCAACGTCCAGGTTGA
The DNA here is from genome assembly GCA_003693705.1 of Polymyxa betae. Classification (NCBI taxonomy): domain Eukaryota; phylum Endomyxa; class Phytomyxea; order Plasmodiophorida; family Plasmodiophoridae; genus Polymyxa; species Polymyxa betae. Next base: position 9,487 of record RBZT01000661.1, read on the forward strand.
TATCGTCCAGCGATACCGCTGTTTTATGCTTAGGAGCAATAACATGTTGCGTCCGGTCGTCAGGTTTCTGCTGAGGCGCGTCCTTTGCGGTGCTAAATTGCTGAATTCGCGCCTGCATTTCCGAAGACGTTTGTGGTTTTGGATCTGATCCTGACGACGTTTTCGGAATGCTTTCAGATTCCTTTGCCTGAGTTCCTTCACCGGCGCCTAACTTCTGTGCATCTTTTGGCTGATCAGAGCCATTGCCATTGCTGTCCTGACCTATCGACTTCCTTCTTTGCTCGTGCTGTTTCGGCATCTCAGGTTCCTTTGCTGAGTTGTCAAATTTGGTAATGATATCCTTGACAGATTTAGGTCGCGTTAAAGTCGGCTTCTCGGAAGGCGGATCGGCTGGAGTCGGGTTCGGAACAAACTCGGGAGCGTTGACAGCCGTCGGAGGTAATCCTGATGCTGCAACGAAATCGGGAGTGTTGACAGCTGACAGCGGCAACGTAGACGTCGTTTGCGGCGTGGCGCTGTTCATAGAACTGGGCACAAATTCGATGGCGTCTGCTGACAATCGCCGGGATGTTGTGACTGGATTTCCATCATTGGCAGCGTCGGCTTCCGTCTGTGATTTGCCAACTGCAGCAGCTGAACGAATCTCGTTACCGAACTGTTTGATACGCTGCTTAATCTCGGCAGTCTCGGTATCGTCTTGGGTGGGCGCCGGTGCAGCCGCCGCCATTTCCATGCTGTCTTTAGCGGATTTCGATTTACGACGATTCCTCTTTTTGTTCTTGACGGCTGACTTCTCGGTATCGCCCTGAACTGTTGCATCATTGTCTTGATTAGCATCGTCTGCGGATGATTCTGGGTTGGTTTCGTTATTCCCTTGTTCTGCATCAAGCTTTGACAAGTTTTGTTTTGGCTGATTGTCACCTTGCTTAAGAGCGGCCGCAGATGAATTTTGTTCTTTTTCGGGATCGTCTTGCTTCATATCCGCCATCGATGAATCATTCTTGGGTAGGTTTTGGTTTTTCGCTCGTGGCTTTCGACCTATTCTTTCGACGTTACTCGAGGAAGGTTCATTTGCATCCTTTTGTTCCTCGTTGGTTGCACCTGGGGTCGTTGACTGTGATGCCTGTTCGTTCAGCACGACGCTTTGGGGTTCTTGTGCCTCTGTTGATTTCTGAGTACCATGTCTTTTTACCTGCTGTTTATCTTACCTTTATTGTTCTTCTTTTCATCACAAGATTTAGGCCTCGTTGCTTCCTTAATGTCTTTATCGGCCGTCGAAGTTTCTGTTTCAAAGCCTTCTCGTGAGGTCTGATCTTTTATGGTTGATTCTTGCAGCATATTAGCATTGGCTACATCTCTCTGTTCGGCCTTTTCAGTACTTTGTGAGGGCCCGGTTTCGGTTTTTACTGAATTGCTGGATTCGGCATTTGCTGAACCCGCACTTGGATTCTTATCGTTAACATTTGGCGAAGTTTCGTTCTCGGCAATTACAGAGTTTTCCGGTTGCGCTATTGCCGCTTTGTGAACCTCGGCTGGAGAAGTTTCGGTATTTGGAGCCGACGCAGACTTTTCCAGCTGATCCTTCTGTTTAGGGGCGCTTTCAGTCTCAGCGTTTGCATTTGCTATCGGTTGTTTTTCTGAGGAGCTCTGTCCAGGATGAATTGGGTCATTAACCAAATTCGACACGCTTTCTACGGTGGTATTTAAAGCTGCGTTCACAGCAGCTTCAACAGCCTGGGCATCGTTGGAACTGTCCGACTGTTGCGATTCGTTCGGGTTTTTCGCTGGATGTGCTTTGAGATTCCTTTCTGCGTCAGATTTGTCGGAATTTGTAGCCTCTGCTTCCTGAAGAGATGGATTTGACCGTGGGATTGGCTTTTCATTGCCATCAGGATTTGGAGCTCCGCTCTTTGGAGCGTTCAGTTCCGACATTTCTTAACCGTTGCGTTCCCACGATTATAAGATCTATTAGGGATACGGCACACGCGATCCATGTGTACAAAACTCGTGAAATATCTTGCTGTTTGCGACTGCATGCCAATGACTACATTACTAAGTGCTGACTGACAATTCTTTGCTTTTAGACTGAAAATACTGACTAAATATAAATAATTATCAATAACATGTCAATGGTTCGGGTTTAAAACTGCTCCGTTGTCCAGGAATCCTCCTCTCTTCGTCGGAATAAGTACTTCAGCAACGCCGATTTCCACGATGTCAATCTGGACGTTCTATAAGTAGTCACCTGACCGACCATGATCTGATGGTCCAAATCGGCATTATCAATATCGTGACGATTCCATGTCACGTGTTGATTCTTCTCGGCCTTCAAGTACTCAGCGACTAGCTGCTGAATTTGCCCGATCATCTGGTTGCGTTCCGTTCTTGATCTCATCTCCAAATCTACAGTCCGAGTCGGTGTGACGATCGACGCGAACAGCCCTTCGTATGCCTGAGCGGCATGTTTCCGATTTAAAACGTGGGTCTGACGACCGCATCGAATCTGCTTGATATCGACCATGAGAATGCTGCCAGTTCCCCAGGAAATTACGCCCAGCGAAGTATCAACAGAGAGTCGTTTGAATTTCGGCTTGCCATGGCGCCCGTGCTTAATCACCTGCAGCTCTAATAATCGCTGCTGTTTCTGGCTTGGCACCCTTGCCGGTCGGGCCGAGTCAGATCGTGTCTCCACAACCAGGCTATCAATGGAGAGACGGCGTGGAGCTGGAAGAGCCACCGTCTTGATGGGCAACTCATCCGGAACGTATTCGTTTAGATTCCTCGTCAGCATCATGGACGGCAATGGTACTGAAGGCTCAGCTGGAGGCTTTAAGGCGTCCCGTCGTAGTTGAGCTCGAATCACGTCCTTAACGCTCGGGTCGTTGGTGCGTGCGAACTGGCTTTCGATGGAATACGATGACATGATAGCTTCAACTTCGCTGAAATTGCCAGTCTCGAAGGCGCGCCGAAATACCTCCACAGTCAACTGCGATGAAATTATCTGGCGAACCATTATATGGTCGTTTGGTTTAGCATGACTGCCATCATCATGCGATGCTTCCGAACTGCGTTTTAATTCATCGCTATCGGTCAAGAGAGACATTCCAAGACCACCTGATTGTTGATCTTTGTTTCGCGGTCTAACATCGGGCCATTTTGATAGGTCGTTCCAGTCACTGATATCGGATGACGATGATGGCGACCCGGGTGTGATGACATGCTGTCGAATAATACGCAGGAAATCGTCGAGATGCGAGTGCAGATCGTTGAACTCGACAGACATATCGGAGAGAGCGTCTTCCACGAGCGTATCAACGTTGGTTGTAATCAATGAAGAACTCGTGGAGATCGGGTCGGGTCTCGAAAACGTTTTTGCCACAACCTGATCAACGACCGTTTTGATGGTATCATCAACTGCGATCTGTAGATCGGCTTCAGGTGACACGACGGTAAGCATCGTTTTGACGATGCCTCGTTATATGTTGGATATATGGACGGTACGAGCAGTTAAGTTAGAGATTAAGCCCAATGATAGGAATGACTATTGCCCATGACTCAAACAAGATTTCAACCTAATGACTCAACGCCGCCAAATTTTTTTTCTAAATAAAGCAAGCACGGTTGTTCAAGAATTCGTTGGATGGAAATTTCGTCCACAGGAAACCGCTTGTCTGTAGGGTCTCTCCAGTGATTTAGAGATCAATGCCCATTGATCACCCTGAGGAAATAGAGACGAGAGACAGAGAGAGAGTGTGTCGCCATACACTCTAAACGAAAGACAGAGAGAGAGAGTGTCGCCATACACTCTAACGGCAAATAGATGTGATTATTGATAATGATATAACCCTAAATGCGGTCTAATCTCATGACAGGAGCGCTTGTCATGTCGTATCGTAAATCGTGCTGTGCAAACCCTGATTGTTGCGTGATTGGACCCACTGACAGAAATTCCACACCGAAGTCAGGTCGAGGGGTCTGATTGCGATCAAAGCTGAATAGAAGAGGCCTTGTGATTGACCCACGGTCAGCAATCATCTATCAAGGAGGCGGCAATTGCAATTGAAGGGGTTCCCAGATCAGTTCACTCCCCGTGCAAAAGGCCGGGCGGGCCAGTCGACTTCGACGGGCTGTCGAAGAGAAGGAAGTACCCAGATCGGCGACAACCCGGCTCTGCAAGCTTGGTTTGCTGCCGATCTAGAGGAAATGATTCGAGCTGTCCGGCGCCGAGTCACTGTTTATCGGATTTATAGACAGAGCCGGGCTTTATGGGAATCCTACCTCTGTGCTTTGAGCTTATCGACAGATTCCATCTCTACCGAGGTACATGAGCTGCAGATATGTTTCAGTCAATTTACTTCAATAGGTTTTGTGTGCGCTTGATGCGTTTCTACTGGATTTTCTGTCATCATACGACAGATTATCACAGCCGAAACTTCTGCATCGTATATTCGGGGAATCTTTCCTGCCTTCTGTCGTCGACACGCTTATCAGGCTGATTGCGGAGCATGGAACAGTTCTGGTGAATCAAGGCTGCAATGATCTAAACGTCAGCTGTACTAGGGAGGTTATAGAAAGAGCCCTCACTGTTTGCAGTATCATTTTACAAGATCCTGTGCACAGCTCTCAGGTAATTGGATCTTTGATTCTTTGGAGTCTTTTTTATTGTTTGTTGCAGTCATAATTTCCGATTTCACAAACGGATGGATTCCTGATCTCACCTGTAGGTGGCATTTAATTTGCCTTTAGCAAGCCAGATATTGTCACTGCTGGAATCTATTGAAGACAAGGAACTGAAGACTCTGGTATTACAGCTGATATCAGGACTTTGTTACAATCACGAATCGCGACTGGAGATCGCCAGACTGGATGGGTTTCGGAAGATTCTGGGGCTGTTGAACCATGGCGATCAATCGCTTAGCCATCAGATTCTTCGAACTCTCCGGGTGTTCCTTGATGCGGAATCCGATAATCAGCATATTTTTGAAGAAAGAAGTAAGTTCAGCTCTAGCTTCCGTTGCTGCTCTTATTCAGTTTCTCGGGACATTTAGTACTTGCTACTAATAATGATTTTAGGATCTTCCATCGAAAGTTTTCCAGATTCCGCTCGTTCTTCTCCTAGCTCACCATTGGCAGCTGCTCCGAAATCGGCTGAAAAAGCTGGAACCTGGACTAGGTCCAGGACTTGTGCAGATGTTGAAAAGCGACCAGTGATGGTAAGGTCGAAGTCGCTTGTCAACCTCAACCTCACCGGATTGGTGGGGCTCACTGCAGAACTTGGTCGGTAAAGTATCATCTGTCTAGAAGTCTGCTCTAAACTTTTTTGTAAAGGCATCTTCTCCAGTCAGAATGAAGTAGTACCTGTCTCAGGTGATCTTGGTTGCCCGCCTTCAGTTGAAGAGACAAAAATCTCAATTCCCCCCGATCGCGAAACAATCTGCACGCAAATACAACGATTTTCAGAATTGAGCAACTCTTCTGTGAATTCGGCCACCAGTATTGTCAAGACAATGCTCACTACGCAAGGCGCTCTGGAGCAGCTTTCACGATCGCTGCAGGATTCCCAATTAGATATGCAGTTAGAATTGCTTCGAACGATATCCAAATTGATTCTGAGGTACCTTCACGCGCTGTTTCTTTTAAAACGAGTTTTGTTTAATTTAAGCAGGAACTATGCCAGCCAGCGCGAGTTCGCTCGAATCAAAGGATACAGTTCGATAACGCGCCTCTTGTTACAGGCAGTTCGTGATTTATCTGATACCGATTCCTCAGCGTTTCTTACTCAATGTTTTAGCATTATGCTTAAAATAATTGTAGATGGTAAAACTTGCCTATTTGCACCACCATCGCTTTCAGTGCTTTTGCGGTTTTAAAGTGTCCATGTGTTTGCTTCTGTCGAATTCCAATAATTCAATTTAGATGATTCCGAACATCTGATAACCAACATGCCGGCATTCTCATGGCTGGTCAGCGAGGTCTCCCCTTCCAGTCTGCTGGTACATTCTTCAGCCTTGGCGCCAGCTGTCAACTGTCTCAGTGATCTTCTGATTGCCAATCCTCTAAATGCAGCTGCCTTTATCGACCACATTCCAAGTATTGTCGCCTCGTATCCGCTTTCTCAGTAATTATAGTCCTTTCTGTGTATGTTTTATCTGAAATTATCATCAGCTTCTCCGCACGTTCTCCAATCACACATCTTTTGTATCATCTGGATGTTCTGCTTTGCTGTTATAGCAATGCGGTCTTTGACAGTCTCGCCCACCTCTGGACTTCTTTCGATCGGGATCTATTCGATTGCACTGTGAAACTGCTCCAGCAACGCAGCTTATACCGGGCCCCTCGCTCAATTGAGACCATGCACTTGATCACCGCGATTGGAAATCAGTTAAGCGACAATGAACTTCCTGTCTCACAACGCTATTCCCTGATCCCGCTACTGATAATTGCATCAATTTCGGGAGAGTCATATCCCGTATCATTTGATTCAGATCCAGTATGATTCAGAATTCGCCATTGGTTTTTATCTCTGATGCTTTTAGGATCTGGTGCCCTCTTGTGTTGATCTCGAAGAGGCTATGGACATCTTATATACTTCCATAATCAGCTGCAGCCCGGAATCCGAGCTATCTCTGTACGCCCTTGGATTCCTTACCAGTATATGGTCGTCTTGGTCGGCAGTGAATTCAGTTCGACTTGTCCGTTTCTTATTTTCGTTGATCGAACAATCTTTTGACGTTGCTTTTAGGGCCATCATGCTGATACTCAATTTGACAACAGTGGGCTTCGCTTGCTTCTTCGCCTTTTCGAAGTTCCAGATGTCAATTTGGTTCGTGTTATCGCTGTCATCAGTTCGCTTTTGATGGGCCTATATGGCGATGATGGCTTGTCGCGGGCTCAGCGCGAGTTCGCTGTCACAAAGGGGTTCCAGGTAACCGTTTTGTTGTTCATCGAAACCTTTTGCGTCAGGGATTCAAGTCTCTTTGAAATTTTCGATTTCTCGTCTAAATTGCTATTTTGTGTTCATTATTTTCACCTTTGTTTTTTGCGTTTAGGTCCTGATTGACGCTCTCCTGCTGCGCAGTCATGATATTAAGATACTGCAATGCGGCGTATTTGCCTTGCTGGCGGGCATCATCGACTGCTCGTCAAATAAGAATGACCTGGAACGCGAGCCGAATCTGAACAAGCTTCTAGATGTCTTGATTTTTTGCGAAAAGGATGCTTCTTTTGAAGCATGCGTTTTCGACTTTTTAATTGAACTTGCTACCGAAAGTGAGGACAATATCAAACGTGTCCCTCCTCCACTGCCACTATCAATGACTCCTGCTACCATTGTAAAGCAAACAATGTCTACTATCATTCGCTGGAGAAAGTCCTGTTTAATGCATGAAAACAGGTAAATCAACCATTGCAAAATTTATATTCTAATTTCTGCACTAGTTTGAATCCGAATCTCAATTTATTCGAAGATTTTGAGCATGCTCTGCCTGATCATTCTTTGGATGCTGGCGAATCGCCTGGAAATTTACCGCAGCCGGCAATGAAATTAATGGAATCCCTCCAGTTCCGTTCTGGTTCTGCTATTTCCCTCCAATGTTTAAAGATGTGTGTTAACACCAAAACTGCTTCTGTTCAGGTCCGGGTTCTTTGCAATATTTTCTCGTTCGCTATTCTTTGTGCTTGATATTAAACTCTCCTTCCAGGCGTCTATGCTTTCTGCTGTTTTACATATGGTGAAAGGGCGGCCTCATAATAATCGAATTTTGACAGAAATTGATGCGCTCTCTTTCCTCATTCAGTCTTGGCCTCATTTTTCAACAAGCAATGCTGATGTCAGAAATGCTTTCTTCGCCCTTCTTTCACGTCTTGGTCGCTATTCGATTCATCCAAATCAGGTACGTTCTATTTGCTGGAAAATTTGCTGTTGCGTAAATCTGGGTTGCTGATAATTGTCAACCGATGGTCCTTCAGGTTGGGCTATTATTTGATTTAGCGTATGATGCAATGGCCTCGGGTGATCCGATCACCGAAGTTTACATTCTTGATGTGATTGCACGTTTGGCTTCCCGTGTGACGCCCGAATCCTATTTCAGCTTCAGACCTCCCTCCGGTTCTGCTGGCGCTTTTTTGACTTCTACATTCACGCGAACGCCCGTCTCTCGTAACGGCTACAGCGTCGTATTCTGGTTCAAAATCTCTAAGTTTATTAACGAGGAAACGTCGTTATTTTCGTATATTCAAAACGATGTTTCTTTGTATGAGGTTTTATTACGTTTGACCCCGCGACCGAATGGCGTTAAAGACCGGTCTGTCAATGATTTCGATTTGTTAAGCCATTCTCCCATTAATTATCAATTTTAGATCCGTTTGTATTCGCTCCATGAATTTTGGTACTTTCATGTTCGATAAAGGAGAAACTGTCTCGGAACAAGCCTGGCATCATCTCGTCTTAACTCACAATCGAACTGGAGTCGTCATCACAATCGACTCTGTTGTCATTGGAAAATATCCAGGTGTTCCATATCCTGTAAACCTTAACTTTAAGGTTAAATCCTCCCATCGCTTACTGCCCTTTAATAGTCGACTATAATCAAAAGGGATTCATTCCAGCTGACAATTGGCGGTTCGAACATTGTTGGACAGATTGGCAATGTGCACGTTTTTGAGGGCTGCTTGGACTATCAGCAGGCCCAAGCTCAGTTTGCTTTGGGGCCATCAGCACACATCGTATCTACTGACATGAAACCTTTATTGAAGGTGGTTAATCACAGCCTTCTCTGCAAATTTTTCAAACATTTCTGCCTCAGGTTCACGCTGGAGATTTCGCCAATCCTATTTACAGGCCTCGCTTATCATCGCCAGCAGCTTTGGCATCGCGGGCTTTATCTGGTTCCTCGATTCATTCCGACAATCAGATTTCCCTTCCCACGAACGTTGATGCCCATCAAACAATGTATTCATTCCTCTCCCTTGAAAGTAAGGTTCTTAAGATCGAAACAGGTCGTTTAGGACGGCATTGAGTAGCTCTGGCACCGAAGGTTTCATTAAGTGCATTCCGTTTATTGGCGAGCACCGCCCTGGGCCCAACGGAGCACGATTAACCGCCCTGCGAATTCTCGCTGACTTGATACTCCAGTAAAACTCACTGCTATCCGTTCAGATCTTCTCTGATATTATTTCCCAGATCACCCGAAACCATGGCAGATTTTGAACGGCAGAACGGATTCGAGATGCTGTCGTACTGCTTAACACCGGCTCATCTCTCGATGGATGTTTTCAATGTATTATTTGAGATCGCTCGCAAGAATGTCTTATGCATAATGCTGATTATGGATCTTCTTCGTCACAGCACCGGCCCCAGGACTCGCACCCGGGTGCTGGGGATCATCGCTGATATGATCCGTGATGAATCTTTGCCATATATCAGTTCAACTGGTAAACAACTGGTTTGCTCTTCTCTTTTCTCGTTTTGGACGCTTTTCCTGGAATAGTGTGCCACTATTTTTTTTTGAACGCTTTCGCATACTTGCTGTCGAATGTGTGATATGTCTAGTGCGCTGAATCATCAGCTTAATGTTTGCTAAATCATTTTGCAGCAGGGATAATTAGCTTGTTGGAGCTGCTATCGATTTCTGCAGAAGGCGATGAGATCGCCGTTCCTGTTGATCCAGCAACGCCTTCAGCAACGCTGCTGAGCAGTGTTCTATCGATCATCGAACAGGTTATTTTAACCTGTAGCGGTACAGCAGAATCTGATATTGTTGTCGCTTTTATTGCTTGCAAATATGAACACAGCGGTAATTATGTTTCCTTGGTCAATATATGGTTAATCACAAATTTCTTTCGGTTCCATGCAATGGTTTCGGCTGCACAGTCTAAGAGCGTTGCTAGAGCTAATATCTGAAGAGAGAGCTGCAATGACTGCGATGTTCTGCCGTTGCGCTGAAAGGCGTGACTCTCTGCTGGCCTCAGTTTCATTTCCGCTGATTATCCCAATGTTGGAGTCAACATCCACTGCTTTGCGCGTCCAGTACTTGAGGCTGTTGGCTCTGCTTTTCCGGAATTCACCTAAAAATAAGTCTATGGTCGTAAAAATGCATGGATTTGACGTCTTACTTCGCTTGCTTGCCAAACACCAACCTGTCAATGAAACTATTTGTGACGTAAGTCTATGTTTAAGTGAAATTTCTGTTTTACTCTTTAGTTTATTTCCTGAAGTCAGTATCACTCTTTTATGGAAATCACTAACCAGGTTAATTTCTAGGCTGTGTTCGATTTGGCTCTCGATCGACATAATCATAACGTTCCTACCAAGTCAACAAGCGGGCTTGGGCCCCGGGTGGAAGATTTTCCAAATGTGATTATTCACCCCGAAGCAATCCGATTATTACTGGAATTGCTACGCTTGGCTTCCAGTCGGCCAACGCTGCATCTGCGCTATATTGAGCGTCTCGATGAACTAATCGAATCGCGATCGAACCTAAATATTATCCTGGCCGAACCATGGTTGCATTGGTGTAGGCAATATCTGGAAGGTATTGGAAGGTTTCATTCTGTTGAACGTCCGCAAGTTGCCAGCCCGATATACCAACCTGAATCTTCCGCATTCACCGATACGGTTCGTGGAAAATGTTTGAAGATTGCCTGACGTTTCAAAATCTCAAATCATGTTTTTCAGCGCTAATCCACTGTGGTTTGCTTTTTCAACAGTCTTTTCTGAAAACTGTATGATTGATTTTCTATAGGAATCGGTTTCAACGTCGTCAGTGTTATCATCAACTCGGGGTGATAATGTTGAAAGGCATCGAGCACGACTGGTTTCCCGCTTTGTTCGTTTAATTCAGAAAATTGTGATCCGCGACCTGTCGTGGCACAGCGGTCGCGCTTCTTGCCTACCGACACTGCTGTCGATGGTGGAGGCGTCAGAATTTGTCTCCTTAGTGGTTGATCGAGTGCTTGGCCATTTTGAGAAGTATGGGCCTTTGTGATTCTTTTTGAGGGATTTTTACAATGTTTGTTCGTAGGCATCCTCGACTTGACGAATCCGATGCACATTGTCTCATCCGCAATTTGGCCCGTATCATCGACTCGATTGATGAACTTTGTGGAACCGGGGATAAAACGATTTCTGGAAAATGGTCGGTGCGGCTTATTCACCTCATCAATCTTCTGGCGTCGCAAAACAATGGCGACATCAGAGCGCGTATGAAACAGAATGGCTTATTTGATCTTCGAGATCAACTGCTGTTGCGTTTTTGCCAGCAACCGTGTTCGTCTTCCGACAGGTATACAAGTGCTCTTTGCAATTTGTTGTCTTACAGGCCTAGGTTCGTTGCTTTATCGCAGCTGTCAATGGATGCTGTTGCATCCGATGCAAAGTTTCGAAGTTCCGATGGAATTTTATACCTGCTACGTTGGTTTATTTGCGACGACGACCTTGCTCAGCTTCGGTTTCTTTTGCTCGATGCATTACGGCGTCGCTTAGGGCAGAATCAAGAAGCCCGAAAAGATCTCGAACGTGCTGTTTCCGATCCCGATATCATTCAACAGTTGCTGGAGTCTTCCAAAACAGATGCTGAGTTCATATCCTGGTTCTTTGCCAGTGAAAGAGACATTCAACGTCAAGCGATTGTCACTCGCTTAGAAAAATCATTGCAAATAACAGAAGTATCTGCCCGCAAACAGTTTGAGAAAGTCGATGAAAGGCGACAAAAGAGGATACGCTCCAGGCTTGATACTCTTGGAAAGGCCGCTGCCGCTTCAGAGCGTGCTGTTCAACACATCTTGGAAAAATCCGAATTTGTCGTCGGGCGATTCTCGAAGCTACTTTCAACACAAATGGTATGCTACGGTTGTCTTCTTTCTTGTGACCACCGTTAACGCTTTTACAGGCGCTATCAGCAGAAGCGAGAAGGTCGCGCCTAGAGCTAGGCGCCAGCGTTTATGCAAATCGATGTCGGAATACTTGCAGCATTCTCGAAAACCGTTTATCATCCGGCAAAGCTTGTACCTTGTGTTCGAATACGTTCGAAACGAGGTGGGAGCTGATCTGTCACCTGAGTCTTGATCATTGGTCTGGCGAAGTCCAGGCTACATCTGTAAGCACTGTCGATTCCCCTCCAACCGTATTGACATGATGATTCCGTTGTTCATACTTCATCTATATTGTCTAATTATTCTACACATTATTAAATAACAGAACAGACATCTTCCAGTCTCAACATTGTGCGTAGAACTATCTTTGTTATTAATGCAATGACGACTGAGATTATCGTTTACGAACCGCCATCCTCCCGGATGAGCATTGTCGTCAGCGGGTCTGGGCTCCGTCTCGACTCGATACCTGTGCTTAGGATGACGTAGATATCTGCTGCTGTTCGGCGTCCTGCTGATCTGGGTTGGGACCATTTACGCGGTCCTGTTGTCGAAATGGATGCCGCCCATGAACCATTCAGCACTGGATTGGCTTCGACAAGACCAGTATTATTCGTTCTTAATACCGCTTTGTATTCCGGTAGCTGCTTCTACTGTCTATATCAACTGGCTCGGGTTGAAACTCTTCCGACATTCTTAAGCTCCAACAAACCTGTTCATACAATATAACCGTAGCCGGTATGTATCGACATCTTCCATAAATTATATATTTCCCTCCACTCGTTCTTTAAATTAATCTGATTTGTACAGTATGGTAATCTCGTGTAGATGTCGTAAAAGTGCAACCTTCATGTCAATGCGATCATCTTTGATTAAGAAGCGAATTTTGATTGCCGACCCAATTCACTTTTTAAAAATCGCGGTACACAATTCTGCTGCAGGAGTCTCTCAATCTCTATCTGGGCGCCGTTAAACAAATTCACGTCCCCATCGTCCAGATGCGCTTCAATACTGTCCAGCTGTTGTGACGATATATTGATTGCAAATGCGGACGATTGCACACAGAACATGTTGTAGATGTCGCGAATCGTTTGTTGGACGGCGCTATCATCTTCCAACAAATCATACCGGAAGTTCGTCAACGAAAATTTCGGCTGTCCGGGGTTTCTTGAAAACGATATGGTGTTTCTGGCTTCCCGGCTCCTAAGCATTTTCTGCAAGCGCTGGACGGCCATTAAAAAATACAAATTTTCAATACAGAATTCTGTAAGAAGGAACTGCTGAAAGGCATCGAGGACGTCCGGGCGACTGAGAATTTGGCGGACCGTGACCGTGCTCTGGACCGGTTCCATCTCCTGATACGACCATCGAATTGGCAGAATAATCGAAACAAACCATTGCACCTGGATACAGACGAAGTAGAACAGGCCTAAGACCGGCCACTGATACTGATCGAAATCGTTGACGGGAGGGATTAGCCACAGGACGATCTGTATCATCGACAGTCGAAATTGGATCGTGAGCTCCCATTTTATATGGAACCCATCGACGACATTCCGCATCATGAAGGCCAAATAACCCAATAAAAGCGTCCAAAACAGATACCAGTATTGCTGAATTGGGGCGACCTGCGGCGACCTCGCGCATTGGTTCTCGTCGAGAATTTCGGGCATGGTCGCAATGACGATGTTGAAGGCTGTGACAGGTATCATGACCAGGATCCAGAACGGCGCCTGAAACCTTCGCGTCAGCGCCCATTTATTGTGCAGCAGCCAGAGATCAAATTGCGTCAGGCTGGCGATTGGCACCAACGCCTTGGTCGGCGCCACTGACAAGTTCATGAAGATCTTGGCCCGATTTAATCGATACGTGAGATAATGGGTCAGATAGCGCAAGTTGAACGCCACGACGGACACCGACGCGAAATAGTTCATGGCCACGAACGTCGCGAGACAATTGGTGGGCGAGATAATTCGCAGCAAAGTCAGGCACATATGTGCCATATAGGACCAGTACGCAACGATCACCGTCCGCGGCATTCGCTGTCGGATCGGTGTCTGATGTCGTCGAGCATAGAACAGGGCGCATGCGACCGATTGCGTAACGGCAACGGCAATGCAAGCGGCAATTAAGGCGCGCGTCGCGCCTGAGAGCGCCAACATTTAGACGATGATCCGCGACCGTACTCGCTCGTGCCCGGATACGAACATGTTGAACGATAACGAACTTAGCAATTGAAGATTAGCGATGATGTTGTCCTCGCCGTGGTCGGGGACCGCCACGAATTCGTCGATGGCGGTCATGATGCATTTCCGCAGGGCCAGTACGTAGGTCAGGCACGGGTCGGTCACTACGCTGCGGACGCGGTCCTTCCAGGTCGCCAGCTGTGCGATACAGCGCGATCGCAAAGTCGTGATCTGCAGCCCGGCGCTAATCACCTGGAACTCCAACAGGCACGACTGCAGACGCTCGGTCATACTGCCCCGGTAGGCGCGGAGTTCTTCGGCCAGGGCACGATCGTCTTCCAGGATGGACATCATGGCCAAGGCGGCGACAATCTGGTTCGGGGCACCTCCATGCAGGTCGCCACGTAGCTCGTCCAAGGCCTGCTCCTTGCGGAGCGTTCGCGACCGGAAGAATGCCGCTGCGGCATCCGCATCGAACGAGACGCATTCGTAGATCGTCCTGGCTGGCATCTGCGATGAGGTCGTTGAACGCCGCGATGCTCGATTCACATAAAGCAGATCGAATCGGATTTGGACAGCGACGATTCCGGCGATGAAGGCGTCGAGCGTGATTGATTCGCGAGCAGTGACGGCAGCTCTAATAGCGGCCCGGATTACATCGGGACCTTGTTGCCACTGGGCCATATTCCATGACTGTGATCCAACACCAATTAATGATACAGCTGCCAGTCGGCGCTGACACTGTTGCACGTAACCGAACAGGGCCGTCATAAAATCCGCCACGGCTGTCTCGAACCGATCCGCCACCATCTCCATCGTCACATGTACATGGACCCTGTGCGCCTCTGTGAATAATGTCCCCAGGTGGCATACTGGCCCGTGCAGGACGACCGTGCTCTGTTCCGGTATGGCGCCGCACCGTGACAGCAGATCGAAGATTTCGGCGAGGGCGGTAGCCTGACACCAATGCAGTGCCGGGGCAGTGCCGAACACGATCCCATCGTCATTGATATCGATCAGAGCGAACAGATCGTCGATATCGACATGTGGCAGCATAGCCGGGGGTGGTGGCGAAGGCGGCTTGCGTGCTGGCACAGCGAATCGCACGGCTTGCAGGGCGAACAGACCCACCAGTTTCGCATACGGATACTGTGAGAGATAGTCGCTGGTCAGGACCAGTACGGCATCGCGATATGCGAGATCGAGCTGGAAGTCGACCATATATTGAAACAGAGCGAGATCGGTATGGATGATCTGTGCAGTTTTATCAGATCTGTTGGCCACAATCCCATCCACATCCAGCAAGACATCAGCCGAAGACGATTTCGGCAATGTGGCGCCCGGGGCGATGGCGTCACGCACGATCCGGGCCACGCCAGCCTGTAGGCGCAGGGCCTGCACGGCAACGCTATCCTGGATCGCATCGAGTATGACCATGAGGGCGGCGGCGTTATCAGCGCCGCCCTGCAGCAGGGCGCGTACGGTGGGCGCCAGCACGACCAGCTCGCTGTTCAGCGGAATCTGGACGAGTTGACTGACGTAATCGCGGACACGGCCGTACTGGTCCGCCTGGGCTTGGGCGTGATCTGCGCTGCTCGGGGCCGTGCAAGGTTGTAATGATGCGGATGCAATTTGTAAGGAGCCAGGCAGTGATTGATTCAGACGACTGAAGAATGCCAATAGCTCGGAATTCGGGGTTCTGGACAGGAGCGTGATTAAGACGACGGATCCCAGGACCGAGTAATACCGGCCCGCGCGGAAACAAGTCTGAATCTCCGCCTGGACCTCGTCCAGAAACTGTTGACGGAACCGAGGCCCATCTGGGGCCGCCGTCAAGGACGCGTACAGGACGGCGCAATCGCGGCTCAAAAACACGTTCAAGAACGCGGACCTCGCCGTCACCCGATCGAATGTCTGCAAGGGCGCCGTCGATTTCGGCCGGTAATGGCACACGTATCGGATCTGGCCGACACGTAGGCTAGTATGGCCGAATACGCACCGGGCACGAATCGGGACGTTGTCGATCGTGCAACGTTTTAGGTCCTTGAAGAAAGCATTGCGATTGGCATAAATCTGAGATAGATCCCAATCATTGCTGTCGACGGTGATGTTTAGAAATTCGTGCGGCGTCTTGTTCTGTAGTGCGATCAGATCCTGGAGAACGAATTTCGTAAATGCCGTCAGGGCTGATTGAAATTGTGACCCGGTGACGAAGACGTCGCGGGCGATCTCGATCCGGCGCGTGTCTGCGACCAGGATCCGGCTGAGAACCGATTCAAGGGCGATCGACGGGAGTGAAATCAGCTGAACATTGTTGTCGTCGGATCGACTCAGCTGCAGGATATCATGGAAGTCGGAGTGAATCTGTCGTAGGTACATCATATCGACATATGGCATTAGCGAATCAGTTAAGGACCAGTAAGGCGTCGCAGCTGGGTCTTGGCCATGATGGTACAGGGGGCGTCCTTGTTCGGACGCTTCCGAGATGGGTGTATGAAAACGGGCGATGATCTCGGCATCGGGGATATGTAAAGCCAGCGATTTGTAAATCTCGTGTTGTTGGAAATGTTGGACCATGATCAAATATGGATTGGTGGGATAGTCTTTGACAATTGATTTGATCGCATCCCAGTAGAAATCTATGATATGATGCTGTTGTAGATAGGCATCGGCACCATACCGATCGTTCCCGAAGATCGGCCGAAAAACGCTCGACTTCATGTATAGGCGGCAAAGCCGTCTGTGACTTTCTATTCAATCTCAACGGCTGAAATCCGCTCATGTGACGGTTATAGCCAGGCTACAAACAAACCTCGATGTACACTTTGCGCAATTCTGCTTTCTCTTTTTGAATTTTGAAGATGTTGATCTTCAATTATTTGCTGCCCCGATACCAATCGGATATCAACAAAACGTGGGCAACTGTCTTATTTAATTGATTACGTCAAAGAAGCACAGCGACATCTGCTATGTTTCGACTCTGAACACTCCTCTGCTAGGATTGGATTGGAATGGATTGGATTTACAAATTTGTTGATTTTGTCAACGGGCGGCGCGGTGACCCTCACGCAAGGCAGGTAGTACTGAGGCATCGCCTCAATATCTACAAGGGGACTCTTTTCCAGTTTCAGAGCCGATAACTATTTCACCCATTATACTCCTCGGCTAGCTTTTTACACTTGATAAAGTCTCGCTGCAAAGTCGTCCATAAACTGATCGAAATCCCGAAAGAAGCCTATTTCCTGATTCTGACGATAATGATTTACTGCTGATATTCAGTCTATCAGACAGCCTATGGGCGAAGGATCTAGCTTCCGACCAGTTTAACTGCTAGATATATCCCCAGCTTTCTGATAAAGCAATATGAACGTAGACAAATTGCATTTGCAAATTCGACAGAAGAAAATATCAACGGAAGAACGCTAATGTCGATTGTAGAGAAAAATGCCAGAACCGTGCTTTCGTAAGAAACCTAAATCAGAAGCCAAATCAGGATAAAAGAATTAAGTATCTCTCATTCGGGCGACACAGACTGACTCGACCGAGCCCGACTGCATAGATTAACTGAATATACCGATCAAGTTAAAATTAATCAAAACAGCATGTATACTTTATCTCTAGGTTTAGATAACGGATATCTCTTCCGGTAGAATAATCTGTTGAACTGCATTAGGGAGCCCAACTCGAAATCCGAAATAATATAAATGTTCGGATATCGACAAGGTAACTGAAGGAAACTGATCACAGCATTCCTCATCTTCTCCATTGTCGGAATTGCAAATTTTATAGGTGCTCATATCTTCGTTATACAGTACCTGAAGCACATTTAATAACGTCTTGCTGGGAATAATGGACTTACTTCAGTTGGGACGTGTGTAGGGAAATCAGGCCCTTCGCAGGATCGACTCCATGGCAGCCAAGAACACGGAGGTAAATGAGGCACAATATCGTGATCGTGTATGACTCGGTATATCCTTCAGCATAATGTCATATCATAAGGTATTAGTCCAATCAGTTGTAACGCACTTGGATGGCAATAATGAATGAAGGTAACCTGCGAAATAGCTGTTCCCGACTCGAGGGCTGCCGAATGTGTAGATAAGCGGGTCCGGGACAAGATCGTGAAGTGCCACCGCAGCGATCAGAGCAGTAGCGCCTCCTAAAGAGTGTCCAGTAATCAAGATAGGTGTGTCTGGTGTAAACATCTAAGCAGAATACATAATAACTGTTACGTATTACTTGGATGTTCGGAAAGATAGCTGTTTAGGGTATCACGAATATCACTTTCAACGCTCAGAAAATATTGTAGAAACCCATGATCGACAGTGGATTTAGGAACATAATCTGGCCAACGTCGTGCTGTGAACTCGATATCAGCCATAGCAGAGCTCTCGGAATAGTACGATGTCCCTCTAAAATCTATTCAGCATCGCAGGGAGATGGCGAAATAAATTAATACCTGAAAGCAAGTACCAAATTAGATGGGGCTGATTTCTGCACTCCTATATAACCAAAGTTTTCTTTCTCATGGCCCTAAATCCATTATTATATTAAATCAACCATGATAGAAGGCCCAGATCCATGTCCCAACCTGAAAAATCTTTAATATTTGAAGTTCAGGAACAAGTGAACAAGAATCGCAGTTCCATGTTAAGATTGAGCTAACATCAGATAGGTAAGCCACAGACGAATATCGCACAGCCTGACAACGTAGAATTAGAGATCGATACCGCCAGGCACCATGCGCCCTAAACCTGCGTCGCACATTGGTGCGAGTATTGGGTCTGATTCTGGAAGCAATGCGATTCAACAGACACTGCTACTTGCTGTACAGCGAGCAGAACGATGAAGGCGACTATGACCATGAGAGGGTCTCATACGAGTACCAAGATTAAACAGCGGCACTTGGCCATGCTGGCGGCATCACACTGGCCATGTAACGTTAAGGCGATTATGGTTCCAGTCAGCCTTGCATGCAGCCACAGTCGCAAAGTTCCGCCCCGATGACTCAGCTACGTGGGTTCTCAAGTCGCGATTTGCTGTATAGACAATGTATTATAGAAAGGTAGTGGCTTCTCACATGTTTGTAGTCAGATGGTGATAGTGACATTGTTGACGGCATCGTGTAAGGCGAATTGATCTGGATGAGCCAGGTTGTAGCCGAAATAAACCAGATGCTCGCTAATTGAATAGGAAACGGCTGCGAATGAGTCTGAACAAGTGTTGTCTTCACCATTGATGTCGCTGCACTCAGTAAACGACTGCATATGCTTGTCGTACAGAATCTGAAAGCAAGTTAGCTCAGCGTATAGCTTTCATTCGTTCCATTATTTCTCTTGGCGCATGTGTCGGATAAGTGCCGCCTTTCCATGCAGTTAACGTGCAAGGAGGTAAATGTGGGACCAGATCATGATCGTGATTGACTCGAAATATCCTGCACAATCAGCTGCATTTAGATTTTGTAAACATTAAAGAAGTCGACGATTACCTTGAATTCAGACTTTTCAGATGCTTTGCGAAGAAAGAATTCCCAACACGAGGACTGCCGAAGGTATAGACGCTTGCGTTCGGGATGATATCATACAAATCCACTAAGGCAATGATTGCTGCTGCTCCTCCCAAAGAATGACCGGTAATAACCAGCTTTGTCTCTAAATGTATTGTAAAATAGCAACAACCCACTAAGCTCATTGTTTTACCAGGAACTCTTCTCAATCTGTCAGCAATGACATCGCGAACCCGGCTTTGGACCTTCAAGTAATATTGAAGAAACCCATGATGCACAGTGGAATCAGGGACGTGAATTGGCCATGGAATTTCTGAAAACGATAAATCTGCAACAGCAGAGTCACCGTCCAACCATATCGTTCCTCTGAAAAATTGATCAAACAAATTAAGGTTTTCAGCTGCATTACCGAAATGAAAGTACTAGCACTTCTGGGGAGTTCATCTGATAGCCAACATATCCATAATAATCACCTCTCCTTCCCTAGTTGAAAAAATGCTGGAATTTCGCTACCAGGACAGTGCTACAAAATATACTGACATCGAGAATATCCAAGATATACAGTTCTGGTGAGTGTTTGCAGGATGTACATTGCCATTCATAGATAGAAGTTAAATTGACATTATAGGCCACAGAGGAATTCCGAGCAGCCTGATTTGCAGCAGCGATAAATAACAACGCTAAGGTCCCACGTCGATACCTGCTGAGCACACAGCTCGCTGTACAATGACGATTGGTCCCGCCAATCGCAACCTTGACCTGCTGCTAGCCACACTAACAGCAATATTGCTGTGACAGCAGGTCGCAAGAATGTCATGCGATTCGCCTGGTGATTGCAGGCAGGGCCAAAACCATGTGTTGTTAGTGCAAAGGCCCCGTAAGGCGTAACGGTGTCAGGCAGGGCACCGCCAGACAGGAAGGAGTCCCCGCCATAGGGCTAACTTCTTCAATTACTGTAGCCGTTATTTATTAATAACCAATTCATGACTAAACCGAGGTCACTCGCTCGAACCGCGGAAACGGATACGAAGGTCAAGTTGTATTCAGTAAGCGACTTTCTGCATCTGGATCGTTGGTGAAGAAGTGTGTGATATTGCTGGACACTTTGTGGCCGAAATACACGACATGATCTCGAAATGAATAGGAGAACCTCGAGAACGAATTGGAACAGTTCATGTCTTCGCCATCGTCACGACTGCATTGAACGTATGACGTCATTCCCTTGTTGTATAGTATCTAGATACAATTCACTTTATCTGCGAAGAATGCAAAGAGCTGTGATACTTCATTTGGGGGATGCGTTGGAAATTGTCCTCCAGGGCAGGATCCATGCAAGAGAGTCAAAGAGCACCAAGGCGTATGAGGAAGCGAAGAGCAAAGCATTGTTAGAGGTATGATAGGATAGTGCAAGAAAGCGACTAATCAGGCTATACTCGGCTCAGTTGTTCCAAGTACTGTCTGTTGAGCTATGTTCTTTTACTCAAATTACCAAATATACAAGATGGTAGAATTCTGCACAGATGCAATTGCTGCATAATTTAATGAATAGAAAGTGAAAACAAGCAACGGGTGGGACTAGATTGATGTATGCATTCACGAGTATGATTTCACAGTGATCATGATACTATACCACAACGAACCCTTCTCGTTAATAGCGGTCCTCGACATATAATACGTTGTGATGAAGAAACACCAGGTTGAGTAGATGAGATGAAGGTCTGATTCAGAACGTTCTGATCATTAATCATGAGGCAGTGTCTCACTCATTCTACAATAACTTTGTTGTCGTTGTTTGTATCTCTTATTAAGACCACAGCCGGTACTCACTTTGCTATTAGAACAGCCATCGCTGCTTTCTAGAGGTTGCAGACCAAGGACCCTCTTGTTCTGAGTTGATGTCTAACGGTATTAAACGCCGTTATTAAATTATGGTAGGTTCAGTGGAAGTGACGAACAGCAATGATGTCTGATTTGTCGATTAGACAGAGTAGATATTACTCTATGACGGGAGCCAGAGCCTTCAGGGAAGCAATTTCCAGGTTTGCTAATGCCACACGTCATCCAAACGGAATTCAAGATTTATTTTTGTTTGGTGATATGGCCGAAGCCCTATCAAGATACCGACGATAACGTTCAAGGCCTTTAATAGTCTTAACGATATCGTCGCTGTTTAAAGCGGCTGCTCTAGTGCCTTCAGAGTGACTAGAAACTTCGATTATGCCCATTTGCCTTTCGTATTCAATACGAGTGGCATCGCAATATAGCAGAAACCGATCTAACGTCAAACACTTATTTAAACATTGTATGCCATACTCCAGATTGTAAGCATTCGGAGCTGGGAAGAAATCATTTTCGGGCTGATATTGACAGAATTCGACAGCAACTTGAACATGGTAGAATGTATAGTATTGCTTTGTAGCAACCGAAGGAGCTTTCGCTCGAAGAGTACCTTGTGTACAGGCATTAGAGAACTGCTTGGCTGCACGTCGAAGAATGGCTGAACGATCTTTAGTCGAGAGTCCAGCTAGAATGGCCAGATAATCGTCCCGGTCTAGAATCTGGTCAGACGGTCGAATTGGATTCAACGATCGCGTTGACGTCCCTCTGGAAGGAGTATCGGGCGAGATCGAGATAGAATTTGGAACCGTGATATCGCACCAGGTTCGAGATGGAGAATCGCCATCTTCTTCCACCACGTATTCCTGTTTAATCGAGTCTTTATATTGGCCGGTTTTCAGACTCTGCTGGAAATCGATTCGCTTCGTCAAGGCTGTGCATAAGCGAGTGATCAGAAGCTTGGCCTTGCCACGATGCTTGCCCTGTTTCGATTGCGACAAGCGGCTGTTCTCATTAACGATGGCATCGTCAAGATCCAGGGAGGTCTCTAACGAACTAGGCTGAGGCTTAGACGCCCCGATGGGCATAATGACCATTAGCTAGGGTATAGGTCGAGATCGATTGCTTATTAGTATAACAGCGATCACTTTAAGGGAGGGAGGAATAGTTACCGCAGGTCGTAACTTAAACGACGAATTGGTAGTTCAATATATACATGTTGTTTATTAGCTATCTTCAAGATTACAAGGCACACTTGTTCGAACTGCCGGTAGTTCGATTGCATTCTGAAGTCCTAGATATGAGACGTCTGCAGTGCATATGGGCGATACGAAATAAATCTTGTCTCGTGTACAATTCCAATGAAGAGTGTCTTTAAAGGTAATAAATTCTGCTTCTGGCAAGGAGACATTGAAATCTAGAGCCAAGGGCAACTACGATAAAGTTAATGCGATAGAGACAGCACGCAATGAAGCAAAACTAACTGTGGCGGATTCAGTTCGTGCAGGGAATGACGTAGCAACAGTGACAATTTGCCTGCCTAGCACTTTGACACTCGTATCCGTACAGGATCTACAAATATAGCCCAAAGATATTGTAACTGAATATACTTGAAGGGCGACAAAGTTCGGGTTTGAGACCGAAATCTCAGCAGTAATATGGGTATGCAATGCTTTATCTTGGTCATTGAAACCGAACGAATTCTAAATATCAACAATCAATCACTGACACATTTTGTGGAGATTATACCATGCTGAACTGTGTAGCTGACATCGTAACTGTACGAGGTACAAAGAAAAACAACGCGAATGTCATTAGGATCTGCAATCGAATTAACCAAATAAAAATTGGATGTTCTATTCATCGAACCAGGCAACAAAGCAAAACTATCATCCATTCTCTCCCTGAAGCGTTTATTAGACAGCGACAGCAATTGTGTTAGGCTCTCAACCTTTAACAAGCAAGTTGTATGTGTTCGGATTGGAACCGAACAGATCTGTGGTGGGAAGCGAGCCTCGGAAAGGGGATAGATCCGGAACGTGGTCTCTCAGGCTCTGGTATCGGACGCTGCCTGGCGACGCAATCTGTTGAGCCATGACGACCCCGACATAACACAATTGCGTCTCGATGATGGCTGGAAAACTAATCTATTAGCTGTCTTAGGACAAGCAGAGTCTCATAGACAGATGTAACATTACATCACAATGTTATGCTGCAGCCCCCTGCAGGTCTATATGTCTCTCTGAGACCCATTGCGTGCCATCATTTCCACCAGCTTCGTCTTTTGATTGCAATGTGAAGAAACGCGCTCCAGCTGACCAGCGGAGAGCTTGAGCGGAGTGCCTTCGTAGGTGGGTAAATCGAACAGTCAGTTGGTGCCATACGTTGCACTGTTAATGAGGATTGGGAGCACGTTAGCAAGTGCAGAGCAATCCAAAATCTGTTAATGACAGCTGCTCAGAGATGCGCCTTCTCGCAATCTCATTTGTTATTGGTCGCATTCTCATCTTAACGTTGCTATAATAGACAGTCAAATGATGAATTGATGAGCGTGAAGAGTAAAACCGTGCTATGCTCTTGCATCTGATCTGGAAATTGGTTTCTTGACATGAACAACACTTCTACGATTGAGGTTTTGCTTGATATCCTGTTGGGATCTATTAGAGGATCTTCTCGATCTGTGCCGTATAATTCGTGATCTCATTGAAAAGCCACGTCCGTGTGATGGTTGGAACCCGTACTCAGTATGATGAGCATTGCTAAGGCTTAGGCTGACTTTTCATTTTCTGATGAGCGATTTGCTCTTCGCTTAGACGCTTGATGCAACGGTGAAGGAATAAAGTCACCAACATAAATGGCAATGTGTCACTGCTGAGGTCTCATCTTTCTTTGTAACTGGATGTGGCAATTGTTTGTACTTGCGAACGAAGGTTCCTTGGAGGAACAACATATCCAGCTTCTTCTGGTAATCAACCAGATGATACTACTGTGGCTAACGCTGTTAACATCATCATCGATTGCAGACAGACGAATCTGTATTTGGGAGAACCCAGAAACATATAATGAAATATGTTCCAAAGAGGTAGATAATGCATCCACATCATATAGGTTGACCTTATAGGCTTAGGCTTTGCTGTACTCGTACATTGCTTTCACAAAGGATTTAAAATCTCTCTATGAATGGCAATGTATGTTATGTAAGGGAGCACCACCCTTACACATTGTAGGTACATTTGATGTATGAAGACCCATCATTAGACAGAATCTATCCATATTGACAACATATATTAGGGCAGACCAGGAGATCATTATGGGTATATTGGATATCAGCTATCATCACCCGACGTCCTCATACTCTCATTTAGGTGAGTCCTTCTGCAGCCTCTTCAACACTAGAATCGCTGATTTCTTTCAGAGGGACGAAAAGTTTCGATGCGGCCCTGCATGACTCTGATATAATCTTCAAGCGATGGCCTGAACATGCTCCTCAATCAAAAGTGCATCGTGGATTCTTTCGACATTACAGCATAGTACAGAAACAAGTTCGTGATATCATAACTGCATGGTCACTTCTTCATCCTGGTAATCGATCTTTCCACTTTTGTATGGATTTCTGAGATATATTCATACAGCGACTAAACTGGTTATAACTGGGCATTCATTAGGAGCAGCTACAGCTATGATTGCTTCTGTTGAACTGAGCCATATCATACCCAATCCATTTGTTTACTTATTCGGCTCTCCTCGAGTTGGTAATGGTTTCTTTGCTCAGCATGTCAAAGATTTAGGCCTCAAGTAAGGCATTTCGATCCTCTCCAACGCTATTGAACACTCTGTAAAGCATCTTTCGAGTGAATAATGATCATGACATTGTCCCTCATACGCCTTGGTGCTCATTGTCTCTCTTGCATGGATCCTGCCCTGGAGGACAATTTCCAACGCATCCCCCAACTGAAGTATGACAGGGCTCTTTGCATTCTTCGCAGATAAAGTGAATTGTATCTAGATACTATACAACAAGGGAATGACGTCATACGTTCAATGCAGTCGTGACGATGGCGAAGACATGAACTGTTCCAATTCGTTCTCGAGATTCTCCTATTCATTTCGAGATCATGTCGTGTATTTCGGCCACAAAGTGTCCAGCAATTTCACAAACTTCTTCACCAACGATCCAGATGCAGAAAGTCGCTTACTGAATACAACTTGACCTTCGTATCCGTTTCCGCGGTTCGAGCGAGTGACCTCGTAGCTCTAGGATTTAGTTATGAATTGGTTATTAATAACTGCTATTGAAGAAGTAGCCCTATGGCGGTGACTCCGTCTGTCTGGCGGTGCCCTGCCTGACACCGTTACCTTGCCTGCAATCACCAGGTATCGGATTTGCAATGTGATGAACGATTCAATATCAAAAACGCATGACTACTGGAATCCGGCGAGAGTTAGGGTTGTGTAGATAATATTCTGACTCATTCAGCCCAATTTTATCCAATTGACACAAGTTGCCGATAGCAAACGTGGTTTGCAATCACGTTCAGTTTTCGGCATCACAGGCGCTCGCCGCACAGCAATGATGCATCGGACCTTGTAAGACGATACTGTATTTACAGAAATTCCTGCTATTAGTTCTACCAGGAGGGCTGCAGGTTGTCTCTTTGCTCATGCTGGGATTATTCAATCGGATGTTTGTCAAGGCTATTGAACCATGAATGGACTAGTCATCAGAGATTGATCTGGCTGAGACCATCGGAAGGATTTCTGTATCATCAGCGTCGATATTTGTGTAGCTTGCTCGCACGACGAACTCCGTTGCGGTGTCCGTGCGGCTCAATCGAGCTCCCCAGATCGGTCAGCCGATTCCCTTGGAAGAAGCAATCGCTGATGGGCGGCTTGAGTGTCCTGTCTCAGGCCAGTCAACCTCTCCCTCGCCGCCTCGCTTTTGTCCGGCCTCGCTCCCTCCAGAACGGCCTGATTCAAGCCGACCCGAAACCTGCGGCCGCCGGCACGAAGCCCTCGGCTCGCCTTCCCATCAGCACACGTTGGAGCCAGACGTTCGGGGCAGCGACGGGCCTGCATAACCTCGGCAACACTTGCTTCCTGAACAGTATTCTGCAATGCCTGACGCATACGGCGCCGCTCGCCAACTACGTACTGGCCCATGCGGGATCGCGACCCGCCTGCAAGAAGCAGTTCTGTTTTCTGTGTTTCCTGAAGGGGCACGTTACCGGCGCTCTGGCCGGTGGCCAGGCTCGCGCTCCTCGCGCCCTCGTGTCCAATCTGCGCCTGTTGTCGCGAAGCTTCCGCCCGGGTCGCCAGGAGGACGCCCACGAGTTCTTGTGTAAGTGCCTGGAGGCGCTCGAGAAGAGCTGCCAGCCGAAGCTCGTCGACGCCGTATTCGGTGGACGGTTTCGATCCCGGGTCCACTGCCAGGACTGCTCGTTCGCATCCGATGCGTTCGATCCGTTCCAGGATATCTCGCTGGAGATCATCCGGGCCAGCTCGGTCGTGGCGGCCCTGAAGCATTTCACGGCACCCGAGATCCTCTCGGGCAACAACAAGTACCTGTGCAGCGGTTGCAAGCGACGGGTCATCGCCGATAAACGCCTCACCATCGATCAGGCGCCGCCCGTCCTCACCGTCCAACTGAAACGATTCATGTACACGGGCGCGAAGATCGGCAAACCGGTCCAGTACGACCATCGGCTGGACCTGGGACCTTTCCTGAGCGACCCGGAACAGAATATCGTGTACAATCTGTTCGGTCTTGTTGTGCATATCGGGTCGGGACCTCGATCTGGTCATTACGTGGCTTATGTGAAGAGCGCCACCGGTCTCTGGTATCTCATGGATGATTCCAGCGTCCGGAAGGTCGCCGCTGATGCTGTATGTGAAACGCTGTTATGTTCGCCCTCTTTGTAGATGCTGAGATCACAATCAGGTGTTGAAAGAGAAGCCCTATCTGCTATTCTATGTCCGTGATTCGGAAGAGCCTGCGGCGCCCGAACCGACGAAGATAGTTCCCAGGCAGTCTGAACCATTGGAAAGTGCGGCCGAAGAGGTCGTCGAGCCCGAGAATGACGACCTTCCTCAAGTTGCAAGTGGTGGTGAAGCGGTTGTGAACGCGAACGCGGGCGGTGAAACAGCTGCCACGTCCTCTATTGAGAACGTCGAATGCATTGTTCGCCGAAGGATATCTACGCCTAAAGAATGGCGGTATCGTCGGTTGACGCCTACCAGTGTTCCTTCTGGGAAGGTCGTCATGCGAACCTTGAAAACATTCAAATCGGTTCAGCCCGCTTCGATTGCTGCGTGGGAAGAAAACGCAGATCAATCGGCAAAAACACGCATCCTGAGAGAACATCGCGCTCAGACTGTTATAGCACAGAAGTCTGTATATGATTATGAATACGACCAAGGGAAAGTCAGGAAGGTGAAGAAGCGCCAATATCTGGATAATAGTACGAACCATTTTCAAGAGGTCGTTAACAAAAGAATACGCTCTGTGTAATCTGTAACTATTTCAATGGTTTTCATGCCTTAACTAAAACCAGATGTGTCGTTTATGTGGACATTGCTCCTACTGGCTTTGTGTCTCCTGTTTAAGTCTTTGGTTATCGCTTGTAGAACTTCTTCATCGTCGGAATTACTGGAAATATTGACGGGATGCAGACCGTCGTCTTCTTGACCTTGCAAGTTGATGGTCTCCAAGGCTTGCAAAAGAGATACGTCATTATGCAAGTACAGTAATGTCTCAAAGTGATCACGATGATTATTGAGTTCTTTAATCAAGGCTTGTTCGTCATCACTATCAACACCATCACTACTGGGTCCCAGATTTGCAGCATCGGCTGGTGGAGGAGAATCCATGCTTCCTCCCTTACCAGATGTACTTGCTTGCAAGACGCGTTCATTTTGAAGACAGCATTTGCAAACGGTTTGCATTTCTGAAGATTGACGATCTTCTGATTTTGTTTCGCTGCTATTGCAGCTTCTGTCATCGACTGGATCTGGCTTGCAATGCTTGTTTGCTGGTTTCGAAACGTTTTTAAAATTTTGAATGTCCAGAAGGCGTTTCAGCCTTTGGTTTTCTTCAGCCAGATTGTTAGATGCGACAGCAATGCGTTCAGTTTCAGTTGCCCTAATGTTAAGGGTGCTCTCTGGACAATTTGCGTCTAATACAGGCCGATCTGATTTCTGATTAACAGCGTTGGTTTCGAAATTTTTTTCGATTTGCTGCTTCATATTCTCCAATTCTTTCGTCAGATCATCTATTTTACGATCTCTTTCTGTCTTTTCAGCCTCCTGCTGATGAACTTTTTCCTTGTATATTTTCAATAAAGCTAGCGAAGATGAGAAATGTGTCTTGAGTTCTATCTGAAAATTATTTTCGCTTTCCGATTGGTAACGTAGTTGCAGTACCTTTGGTTTGATTTTGAATTTTCTGATTATGCTGCTGAATCGAATTAAGTTCTTGGTCAAACCTCATCTTCTCTTTCTTAACGTTCATCGCCTCTTGAGAATATTCAGCTTTTAAGGTGATTAGTTTGCGAATAAGGGCGCCTAGTTAACGTCAGAGAGGAATGAGAGATGATTCAGCTTCATACCGATTTTGCTTTTATCTTCCTGACAAAGCTGAGAGAAGGTCAAATTACTCGTGTTCGGGTCCACATTTTCAGAGACACTGCCGCTCTCAGAAGCTACAGACGACGGTGCATTCTGCAATTGTTGTTTCACCACGCTTTCAGCTTTCGGTTTTGCTTTTAGCTGTGGTTTTAGCGCCACAGCACTTGCGGCGCTACTTCGAACGGGTTTACCTGCGATCCAGACAAGATCGCGCCCATTTCCACCCATCTGGCTTCAATGCGAAATCTATCTATTAACCATATATCGCACCATTGTAATGAAGCAAAGGACAGAAATCGAGATGTAACATAAACAGTAGACAGCGCAGCCTGCGCCTATAAAAACTTTGTCAAAATCCGTTGCCGACATGATATAATGGCAGGGCTTGGAAAACGAACAATCCGAGGCAAACGTATCAACTTGAGCAAAGTTAAACAGCAAGACCGAGTGATATTTTGGTTGCTTTAACGGACTGAAGAGATCACTCCCGCGGCGACCGCTCGGGTTGTTTTTTTGTGCACACTAGCGTACTTGCCCTTTTAACAAGTCGTCGTCGTCATGCGCTCTCGTTCGGTGTATCTATGGTGGCCGAACCTAATCGGTGACGCAGCAGTCCTGATGCAACTGCTGTCGTCTAATTAGTTAATAGGGTATTTTCGGATACTGACGCTTTGGGCGGCGATGTATGTTTGCATGAGCAGACCGATTCTAACTGGTATATTATATTCGACATCTCAGCTTCTGGATGCTGCTGATGGTACTGTTGCTCGTGCTTATAATCAATGCTCTCAATTTGGTAAGCAATTGAACACAAGTTCTTGCTTTTCTTACTGTCGTGACAGGTGCCTTGCTGGATATGTTAACTGACAGGATGTCAACTTCATGTATAATTTCGTTTTTCTTAAGCAACATAATTTAGTTGTTTTCAGGCCTGCTGATGGCCATGGCAGTTAAGGACCCTCTATCCTGGCACATTTACACGTTTGTCATGGTGTTAGATCTGGTTTCACATTGGGCACAGATGTATAGGTAAGCACCGATGTATAATTCCAGTCAAACCATTTTATATGCTTGCAGTACGTTGATGGTTGGTGGTAAGTCCCATAAAGAAAACAATACTAATCCCATCATGAAGCTATATTACGTAAAACCGATTCTTTTCACGTTCTGTCTTGGTAATGAAGCGTAAGAGACTTCAGAGCTGCGCTATAATCTATTAATTTCGCATTAGCTATATTGTTGCAAGTTATCTGTCAATGTTTTTCCCTAAGAGCGCTTTCCTCTACTGCACGCTCATGTTGGCGTTCCCTATCTTCCTCGGCAAAAACCTCATCAATGTCGTCCAGTTAATTCAATCATCAAACCGACTCGTTGCTTTAGACTCGACCACTGCTAAGAACTAGAATAAATGTTTACAAATCCATTGGGCAGTATTCCTGTTCCTGATCGATTTTGTGAGGCTTTCAATGTCGCTAATCGATGGACGTTGTACAGTAGAGTGCGCATCTGTGGGACTGCACAACTATCGAGTTGACGATTGTAAGACTGCGAGAGCCGCAAGCAGGCTTGGTGAGCGACTGAGTCAGCGTCTCTCTTTCAGTCGTGACGATCGGGAGATTCTTCGTATTGTCGACATTATTCGTTGGCACCAATCCCGGTCGAGACTTTCTCCCGATAGGCGGTTACTTAAGATTGATCTGTATAATATTTATTCTTGGCTGATCATACCGAATTGTAATTCGATGTCGATATCATTGCAACGCGGCGTCGTCCACAATTATCAAAGATTGCCAGACGAAAATGGCGACATAGCTCCGAGACCCAAGGTCCCGGTAACCAAAGTCGAGCTATTGGCCAAGGCATGGGAAATTGTCTGGCCCAAAGACGACACCACTATGCGGATACGATTCGTCTTTAGTATTGCTCTATTAGTAGTTGGGAAGATATTAGACTTGGCTCCCCCATTTGCGTATGTTATGGCTGTTTATTAAACAGGGAGGCTCCTTATCACTCTCTACAGATTGAAACTCATCATCGATTCATTAACGTCGGCGTCTGGTCCCCAGTTTCCGACCGCTGGCTTGGCATGCTTCGGTATTGCCAGATTCCTGTCTGCTGCGATCGGAGAGATTCGCAATATCATCTTTGCTACGGTTGGCTTATTATCTGATTGCCCATCTGCGCTGAGTTTAGAGCTTAGGTGTCTGCAAATGCTGAGCGAACGGTGGCATTGGAAGTTATGGAGCATTTAATGAACCTTTCTTATCGGTTCCATGTAAACCGGAAAACGGGATCGTAATTTTGTTTCTGGCTGTTATGACTGCTTTGAAGCTGATCTTTGGTCAGGATTCTTCGATCTGTCTCCCGTGGAGCGTCGTCTTTTGGCGATGTCATGAGAACATTACTTTTCAATCTTCTGCCCGTTGTCCTGCAAGTGACTGCTGTCTGTATTCTTTTATTCTTACGTTATGACTGGTCGTGTATGCTTAATCATTGTTTGTGTCCTTTGTTATGAACCCTCTATCTAGTTGCTTCCATTACGTTTTTAACAATTGCCATATATTTTGTATACACAATAATGACAACGAAATGGAGGGATAGCCATCGCCGAAATCTAACAGAAAAGGATAATCAATACAATCAGAGAGCTACAGATGCTCTTCTGAACTACGAAACTGTCAAATACTTCAACGCAGAAGTAATGTGTAAGATCTTTGCAATTCATTTTCTGAACCATTGATTAAGGAGCATGAAAAGCATCGTTATGATCACTCGCTGCAAGAGTTTCGAACTGCTTCGATTCTCTCTCAAGAATCTCTCAGCGTCTTGAACATTGGACAGAATTTCATCATATCGCTTGGTGTGGTCACTGCGATGGTGCTGGCTGCTGGTCAAGTCCTTCGCGGAAAGCAATCCGTCGGTGATTTCATAATGTAATTTTGTTTCTAGAGCAGTTAGTTTTGCTGGTCTCTCAGCTGTGATTAGGATTCAGCAATTCATTCTCACTTTATATACACCTTTGGGTTTCCTGGGAACGTATTGGAGAATGATCAACCAGTCCTTGGTGGATGTCGAAGCTCTTCTCAAGCTATTAGATGAACCAGTTGAGGTTACACATTTGTTTCCTATTTTTGCGATTTGCTGCATATCGATGTAAATCCTTTTCGATTAGATTCGTGATCTTCCGTTAGCTCGACCTCTCGAACCAAAACGAGGCCACTTGGTCTTCAAGAATGTGTCGTTCGGATATTGTCAGTCTTGTTCTAGCTGTTTGCTTCTCGCTTAGTTTGTTTTTAGCACCAAATCATCCCATCCTCAAAAATATATCATTCGAAGTTAAGCCTGGACAGAGAGTTGCAGTCGTTGGGTAAGAGTGCTCAAAAATTTATCAGGTATTTTGGCTGAATTGGGTGATCAGGGCTTCGGGTGCCGGCAAAAGCACGATTTGTCGTTTAATTTTTAGATTTTATGACGCCATCGGCGGCGAGATTCTTCTCGATGGACAAAATATAGCTCACGTCAAACAACATTCTCTGCGAAGTGAGCTCAGCCATTTACACTTGTGAAGCGGCGATTTGAACTGAATCTTACAGAGCATATCGGCATCGTACCTCAGGATTGCGTTCTCTTCAACGATTCTTTGGCTTACAATATCGGTTATGGCATCAAGTCCAAGCAGCTGGCCGATGCCACTCAGGAGCAGATTGAACAAGCTGTAAGGCAAATGGGACAATATATTAATGAGTCTGATAGTCGTATGTTAGGCCAAAGCAGCATCAATCCACGATTTTATAATGCGCCAGCCCGAAGGGTATCAGACGCTTTGCGGTGAACGTGGTGTGAGGTTGGCTTTTTCTTGACGAGCAATGTAGGCAGCATAGTGACTTGTTTGGGTATAGGCTGAGTGGGGGAGAGCGTCAGCGTATTGCTATTGCACGAGCGATCTTGAAAGACCCGATGCTCATGCTCTATGACGAAGCTACAAGCTCTCTAGACACCGTTACTGAACAGGCCATCCAGGTTGGTTTTTGGCAAACTGCTCCATTTCTATATTCATTCGTTCAAATAGGAATCACTTGATGAGATTGCTGAGGGACGCTCGGTCTTAATCGTTGCTCATCGTCTATCGACTATTGTGCACAGCGACAACATCATTGTATTAAAAGAAGGCAGCATAGTTGAACAAGGTTCGCATGGACAATTACTAAAATTAGATGGTGTCTATGCTGATATGTGGAGAAGACAACAGCACAAAGCAGAATGTAAGTTGCAGCATTGATTCTGGGAATGTTTTTTCTCAATGTTGCAAATAGTGGAGAGTTCTCTGGCCGAATTAGGAAGCCTATAAATCATACAAATTCATTTATTATGTGTACATTTGTTTCTGCATCTCTACGAGCATACATTTGTTCGTTTGTTTGCGTTATTTCGGTTTTGAAAAAGAGCTTTTTCAGAATAGTCGTATACTGTACTGTTATATCATTCATTTGTAGTCTTCTAAGCGCTCCATCAAAAAAATTCGTTCTCCGGGTAAAAGTGCAATCTGATAGTTAATGTTGGACATAAAGGTGATTTCTTTCGTCACATCGGACCTTTCAAATTCCGTCTGTTGCTCTTCAGGAAGAACTAAGAATGAACTGGGACCTAACGATTCGCAGTATTTGGTGCCAATGTTTCGTTCAGGGCGTGTTCTGAGCTGGTTATTCAAGACGTCCTGGCGAACCTTAACTGTTGCCACATTCTACCGATCCGCTTCAGGTCAAGCCTGGACTTCGGGCTTGGTCCCTATATCAGCGTCCCAATTCAGTCAGCCTCAATCAGCTAAGTCCTTATCACAGAAGGCGGAACAGCTCAGCAAAAATGGCGATTGGGCCCAAGCTGTTCAGATTTACAACCAAATTTTAGTGCTGGCTGTTTCGGCACATGGAAGCAAATCATGGAATGTGATCGAACCTACGCGCGACCTTTGCTGGGCGATTCACCGGCATTCAGAGACCAATCCTGAAAATCAAGATGATCTGAGAATGGCATCTGTCCTATTACATCAAGCATATCGTAAGTCAAAGAGCAAACTTGTAATCTTCTTAATTGAGAGAAGCGAATATGTGCAGATATTGCAGGTAGCGCGGAAATCGGAGAAGACAGGCGCCAGACAGAAATGGCAGCTATCTGTGAGCAGTTATCTGCAGTCTGGCTAGAGCTGGATAAACCAGAAAATGCTGTGCAATGGATCGAAAAAGGCCTGTCTCATCTCTCTCAATCTGCTTGCAGAGACGACCATCTGGCACGCTTCTCCACTTTCTATTCTGCCTGCTTAAATCAAAGCCGCCGATTTCATGAAGCAGAAATTGTTTCTAAAAGGGTCATCACCATGGCAAAAGCCGATTCGGAAAACATGTGTCTGGCGTATTACGAACTCGGCAATGCGATATTAGCGGATGCCTCCAGGGCAGATGAAGCAGCTTCTGCTTTCAAGAAAGCCATCCAGATAGCCAGGAAACGTGGAGCCTCTCTGAAATCAGTTCGGTTGGACATAGAATCGAAATTAGCCCAGCTAGCAGATGTCCCAAACGAAATATAAAATCCCGGTTTGTGAGAACTGAAGGGGTGCGCCCCGTGGTCATTAGAGAGGCACCTCTCCTCATTACAGGGTGTGTCTCTCTCATCGTAACATTACAGAGGCAGACGAGGGAGACTTCTTCTCCTCGGTTAAAGGATAGTCTGACCCTTTCTCTTAAGAAATCGTTTGGCCAGACTGCGAGCCAAGCGCCAGGTTTCTTGTCGTATTGCCTCCAGTCTCACAGGTCCCCAAGTTATTATTAGATGGACCATCGGCCCAGTATCGACCCAGGCGATGCAATTGCGGCCCGATTGCTTCATGATGCGAAGCAAGTCCTGGTCACAGACGCCAACGCTCCAACGGCGTGGCTCAGGTTTCTTCGGCATTGTCAAAGGACGGAC
Source organism: Polymyxa betae (assembly GCA_003693705.1). Taxonomy (NCBI): domain Eukaryota; phylum Endomyxa; class Phytomyxea; order Plasmodiophorida; family Plasmodiophoridae; genus Polymyxa; species Polymyxa betae. The sequence goes on from RBZT01000661.1 coordinate 44,470, forward strand.
CGATTCTTTACGCCAGCTTCGAATTTGGCATGGCATCAGTACGTTATCGATAAAGTGCTACCCAAAGATGTGCATAGAAAGAACTCAGACTATGCCCTGATATGGATTGGATTAGCTCAGGCATACGCGTATGTCTCAACTGTCATCGAGACTAGGAGACTAATTTAATCTGCACAGAGTCAATGATAAACAAGAGGCTCGGATAACGTTCAAGTACATGAAACTTGAACGAATCGGATTGGATGTCTCTGCGTTTTACCAGGTTTGGAGCGACCTGGAATTGGCGATGGGAAATGTCGCCAAATCCAATGCGATCGTTGCTCAAGGTCGTCGCCGATTAACCGGTCAGGATACTCAGCAAATTACAGAAACTGTTCAGCTTCCTCCAGCTACCCCAATGCCCTTATCTAATGCTTCGGCATCATCGCCTTCAGGAGATTTAATGAATGTCTCAACCTGTGAATTAATTCGACCTCAAGATCCTGCTACCCCCCTTATCAATACCACTCCAATCGTACCATCTACAGAGCCGACACCAGCGGGGGGTTCTCAGTTGGCAACGCCATCGTCTCAGACGACTAGCAACAATACGGCGCCTATTCAAGCAGCACGGTCTTCCAGGCCTCCGTTAGCAACCAAAAAGTATGATTGGTCGCAATTATCACCTTCACCAGAGAAGAAGCCCCCTATCCCACATAATTCCAGCTCGACAAAAAAGAAGATTAGGTTCGAGGAAGGTGCCTTAATAAAAAAGCAAGACAAACAGCCTGAAAATCCTGTAAGAAAGGAGGATAGATCCCCTCCTGTTGAGAAGGAGAATAAATCTCCTCCTATACAACAACAGCAACCACAAGCAAGCATACCCAAGAAGTCTGCATCAAGCGAGTATCAATCCGTCATTGTCGGTCGGGATGCATATTTTGTTTGGCTATCACTAAACGCTTTGCAGATCAATGGGCATTCGTACTTAGTACTGGACAGGGTCGGTCGAGGTGGAAGCGGCGAAGTATTCAAGGTGTGAAATTGTCATCTCTTCACGATCGATTTTATGACCCCATAGTTTTAGGTGGTTGCAAGTAGTAATCAACAGATTTATGCCTTGAAAAAGGTCAAACTAAACAACAGTGGGCCAGAAAGTCTGGACGCTATTCGAAATGAAATCACTCTGCTACAAAAGTTGAGAAGGAAGCCCAATATTATCGAGTTAATCGAGTCACAAGAAGTGCTTGCCAACAAGACGGTCTGGATGGTAGTAAAATTCCATATGTAACCACCACACAATGGTTGAAGACACTGTATAGGTTTTTGAGTTCGGGTAATTTTCTATCTCGGCCCTTGCTTCGCTGTCACCAACGGGGCTTTGCTCAGGGAAATCGATCTTGCTAAAATCCTCAGAAGTCGTAACAGCCAAGGCCTTCATGTTAATTATATCCGAACGTGTAAGGCTTGCTATCTGTCGTGAGCATCCCAGGCTGAACCCTTAACTCAGATTGGCAACAAATGCTGGAGGCTGTGCAAACTATACATTGCGAACGTGTGGTTCATTCTGACTTGAAACCGGCCAATTTTATTATCGTAAAGGGAGTTCTCAAATTGATTGATTTTGGAATTGCTTGTGCTATGCAGAGTTGGTGCATCTGGCATTCTGATTTGAATATAATCTCACACGAGTCTAGGTGATGAGACGACCCATATTGTTCGTCATTCTCAAGTCGGCACCATCAATTATATGTCACCTGAAGCAATTGCCGGGCCCACAGATCCTCAAACGGGGACGTATAAGGTATCAGTAAATGCTATTCGCTTTAGGCCAGTTGCTGACTTGCCTCTAGCTCGGCCGACCTAGCGACATTTGGTCATTGGGTTGCATTCTGTATCAGATGTAGGCAGTCCTGATGAAGCTGTAGATCTCTTTTTCAGAGTATTTTCTTAGGATTTTCGAAAAGCCCCCTTTCCATGAACTGAGCTTTGTTCAAAAAATTCATGCGATTACTGACGACAGGCATAAAATCGATTTCAATCTCCCTGCCCAGGTTCCAGCTGAACTTCTCCCTGATGCAATTGACATCATGAGGTATTTGAAATATATCATTCTATTCAGCATATTTCTGAAAAGCCCCGCCAGGGCATGCCTCTCTCGTAGTTCATCTAATCGCCCTACAATTCCCGAACTGCTTCAGCATCCCTTCTTGACCACGATCCCAAGGTCGCCGGCAATATCCCGAGATCAGCTACAATCGATTGTATCACATCTGCAAAATTTGATATTGCCGACGTCAGATGTCGATGCTATGTCAAAAATCGTTGATGTATATTTATTGCATTCCTATTAAATGTACTTGTGACGATTTTGCAGGAAATCTACTCTCAGTTGAAAATGGGGTCGCTTATCGATCTGGCGCAACTTCGATCTCAAACGCTATCCCCACCATGATTAGATACTGGATTTGTAAATACCCTACTATTGATCGATCTATTGACTTTATATCGATTTATTCGCCTTAATTAATATATCTATTTTTCAGCAGTCTGTTTTGCGATCGACTTCATGTCTTGTATCTGAATAGTACCAACGGACACCAGAATTATAATCTGCAGAGCGATTGAACGACAACAACAAGTCAGGGCGCTCTCGCAGCGTTGCAATTTTTCAACATGGACTATGTAGGGGCCGCCTGTCTGGAGAGATTGTACTTGGCTGTGTGACGATTATCATTGGATGATGATGGCGTTGGTGGAGATCGAAGACGGCCATGATAAGAGTGAATGTTGTTCCGACGATTCCAAGCTTCTGCAATTGTCGTCGGTTTTCGATCGATATTTCGATCGCGATCGGTCTGATACCGCTGCCTTGCGCATACGTTTGTTGGCAAACTAAACATCCATCAGACTGGATATATCATACAGCCACCTTGGCAAGAACAAAGCCAAATTCGGCCAGATCTGCGACTTCTTGATAACCGCATCAAGTCAATGCAAATCGGTTGATTTTCGACACAACCATCTCGATGCGAGTGATGCCATCCGAATTGCCAACGTGATCACCATGAATTCAACAATCACATCTCTTGGTCTGGGAATTTGCGGAATCAGAAACACATCGCTTTGCTTAGCTTTTGACAACAGATCTACGATTCAATCAAATTGGGACAGATGGCGCCCTGCATATCAGCACAGCCATGCAGTTCAACCGCTCTCTGCAACAATGTCATCTTCAGGGAAATCCAGTCGACATCTCTCTTCTATCACGAATAGGTTGCAGTTTTGTTTGTCAGAAGATGCAATGCTGAATACATTGCAGAGGATTACTGCAGACGGAATCGGCTTCATGAAATTCACGACCAGAACGAGAAACCTCGTTGTGATCGATTCGATCGCCAAAGAGTTTGTCTCTGTCGACTCCCTGCCAATGATGAAGGCTGAACTATCTGATTCAGTTATTATATCGATTACGGTTCGAATCAGCTCAGGCCGCCAACCAGCACGCTGTCACCAAACGACGTCTGATGCTGTCCGACCAGCGTTTGACGAAGCTCGAAGAAACCCTCGCCCAGCATCATCACCAGCAGGACCTACAGATGCAGGCCATGGCCAATACGCTCGACAACGAACGACGCCAGCACGATCAGAACGTCGCCCATCTCCTACGTAATCACCAATCACATCGAATCATCGCGCCTCAATCAAAATCGGATTTCAGGCTCCCAGCAAATGGCACGAACGCAATTCGACGATGAACGTCAGCAGCTTTTGGAGCGAATCCAGGTGCGAGAGGGCCAGCACGGCACGGACCTGTTCAATCACATTTGCTGAAATGATGCATTCAGCATTGGCAATCGACGTACGATGAGGTCGTTGAACGACATGGGCGTGAGGTCGACGATCTCCGACGAACGATCGCAGCCGGAAGTGACGAGCTGCAGACGACGCGTCGGTTGCGGCGCGATTCGGACGGCGTACTGGCCCAGGCGCATCGGGACGTGGAGCGTCTGCAAGTGCAGATGACCCAGAGCCAGGACGAGATGATCAGGTTACGCCAGGAGAACGCCGCCCTGATCGCCTCGCTTGCGGCCGAGACCGATGCCCGACATCGGCTGCAGATCGATCATGAACAGGTTGAGGCTCGAGCCCAGGAGTATGGACGACGCGCTGCCCAGGCTGAGCAACGGACTCGCTGCGAATCGAAACGGTTTCAACGAGCTCGCCGGGCCGTCTTGGAGACCGTTCAACAACTCATTCAGTAGAATATGTTGAGATGTTTGTTAAGCGTCATGACCTGGTCTGATATCAGCAAACGTTCCATAGAAGATTTCGGTTCTATCAATTGTTTGAGCGAGTTTACAACAAACCGCAAACTGCGATGAAATGAACAATAAATCTCAATAGAATGATATCTGAGATAGACCTGCTTCATATCAATTCAAAACGTAGCCTGTGTATAAGGTTGAAGATTATCAACAGCATTCAAACTGCTCGCAATCTTTAAAATGCCCTCTCCGAAATCGGAACCTTGATTCACACCAATCCTGAGCTTTTCTGTCATCACTCCGCTGGTTCGTCTGGCAAGTTTATTGTAGCAATGAGCGGATATGTGACTGGATTCGATTCGACTAGTTTGTTGATATTAACGGGCTGGTTCTGTATCCATATCACAAAGGCCTGAGATAATACCATCTGATCATCATTCTCCTCCTCAGAACCTCCTACTTCCGTTTTCAGAGCTGGCTGTATTTCACCCATTCAAAGAATGCAACTGTTGCTTGCTCTGTCGTTTCAGTAGGACCTACCTAGACGAGTCCCAAGAAGGTAGGATACGTACAGGCCCAATCCAGCAGATACATCAACCATGTATCAATATCATTCCAAGATTTCAATACTGATGATCCTACACGGTTGGGAAGACGAACCAATGTAAAACCGAAACGGCCGATTGACCAAGAAGGGCCAAGATCATCATGTATCTCGTTATCTGCAGTTAGACAATTGCTCATAAATCTCTTCTGTATGTAGATGGCTGTGTTAAAAGCAGTGATTCCCATCTGGGCGTACTGTATTCAACCACGGGATTTGAGGCGATTCGTGAATAGTTTGCACTTGATGACGTCATGCATCTTCCATCGCAAGGTTGTTATGATGGATTCGGGCTCGTGTTCGTACTCGATACAGATAGTGGATGTGTTTTGTCTATTCGTATGACGATATCCACCATATCTTCTTGTTGTACTGTTCTATAGTCATTTCGTGATGGGATTCGGTCGTGGGTTTTTGACAAATCTGTTTTGTTCAACATTGCTGTTTAAACAAGGTCCGAAGATTGTCCTGTCCCATTTTCTGTGTGAGATTTGTGGCCTAATCATGATATGTTGACCAATAGACGAGCAACCCAAATCATAGGTCCTGTCTGGTTTGTTAATATAAGAGGAATGGAATAGACTACTGATTTGCTGAATACAATCAATAGATGGTGTGGTATTGATATCGATGAAGGCATTGCCTCAGTACTATCAGCCTGGCTTAACTTTAACACGATAATCGGCATACGAGATCGCACCTGTTCAGCGAAATACAACCTTGAAGAGATTGATTGGGATTTCCATAGAAATATTACGTGCTTATAACACTGTTCAAAATGCATGTTGAATGTTTATAAGGAAATAGAGATGAAGCGAGGAAACCGATCGATGCATTCATGGATAATAGAAGATACTCAAGGTTTTCGGGACCGATTTGGGAGTGATTAATCCCCGACGCCGAATCGACAATCGACAGAAACCATCTTAAACGATAGATTTATCATGGGGTGAAATACCAGCTGAGAAAGTAAGTTCCTGAGATCCCATCATACCCTCAACCGGATTCCAGAAAATGAACAATTTTTGGTTCCATTTAAATGTTCAAGTTGCAATTCGGCTGTGAGCTCCGTTCCTGATCTGCAACGTACCATCAACGAATATGTTCATCCATCAATCATCGTTGATGGAATAAAATTGTTGTATTCGTCAACGTGTAGAAAAGGCCAACCCTACTATAAATGCAATCATTATCGTACATCATAGAATCGGACAAATCCATGCCAGACAGGCAGTTATTGTCAAATTAGACGAAATTATCAAGCGATGAATTCGAGTCGAAAGAACGCACTGGTCGCCTTACCTCCAGCACTGAAACAATTCGAGTTGTTGATGCTGTTTGAACATGGGCGTTTTTTAGATATTGATTCTACATACTCGATCAGATAAAGGATATAATTGACGATCTTGCAGTTCTCAACGCTCAACAACTCCCGATTCGATATTCTAGCCTTCCAATCCATTTGCACAGGCAGAAAGTTTACAGAGAGAAGTGCTATTTTACGGACTTGAACATTTATAGAGCAATGAGCAGAAACTTGATTGAAAACAGGAGCGTACCCTGAATCGGTATAATCACACCAAGAAGCAAGACGAATCACAAAGATAAAAGAATCTCCGAATAATACTTCGAGCGAACTGCTGTTCACGCAGACGCAGCTCCGAATATGTGTTGCATGCAGTACTGCGCACCATAGCGTAACAAACAACCCGAATAAACAAACAAACGAATTCTTCCTCAATGGATTCTACCACACGCACCAACTTTGCTCAAAACTGTTCCAGTGTCAAGGCATCACTCTCAGCTCAGGTCTTTCCCATCTATTGTCGAATTCTAAAATAAATCAGTGGACTGTGATTTCATGTCCCTTGTTAGAAGTTGGTTCCGAATGTGAGAGAGGGGAGAGAACATTGCTTTTAAGAATTTTATTAGAAGAGATGTCACCGTATTGTGGTGAAATTCAGCCAAATTTCATTAATTAGATTCGATATAGAGTTGGACTCCAAGATCCGGATAAATCACGACTGAATAACCCAGATTCCGGCCGGGACTAATCTTGCTACTCATCTATTGATCCTGAGGATTAAATCCAACCCCATATATAGAGACAATAGTGGATCTGATATATAAGAACCATTAGCGCATCGATCATATATACTTTGGATTATTAGTGCGCATTTCCATATATACAGTGGCGCAGATTTGTGTCCCGTTTGGGTGACGGCGACCTCCATCTAATGACCGTAAAGGGAGTCTCC
>RBZT01000601.1:0-21732 GCA_003693705.1 Polymyxa betae
GAAATTTGTCGCTTTTTTTTGTCTATTTTTTTTATATATTTTTTATATCTATTTTCTATCATTTTTTACTCTTTTTTGTTAGAAAATAATAGAAAAAGAATAAAAAATAGAAATATAAATGTCGCAAAAGTAGGTCGGGAAATTGAAAAAAACAGAAACTTTTTTATTTTGGAATTTTTTTTTTTGGAAATGAAAAACATGGAAATTTTTTTTTGGATTTTTTTGAGTTTTGCGACCATACAAAAAAGGTATTTTGCGAGTTATTTTTTACCATTTTGCGAGTTTTGAAGTTTTTTTGCGAGTTCTAAAAAATTATACAAAATGATTATCAAAAAACATAGATTAATTACTGATTATGATTTTTTTATATAATTTAAAATCAATTTAAAATATAAAACTGGTTAGGTGCGGATGATTTGGATTAATATATGGGTTTAATCCCGATTTTTTTTGAAAAGTTTTTTAAGAATGATATTATTAAAAAAAATCCCAAAAATATCACGTTATAGGGTCTTATAACGTGATATTGAAAAACGACTTCAAAAATATCACATAAAAAAATCACGTTATAGGGTCTTATAACGTGATATTATTGAAAAACGATTTCAAAATTGAAAAACGATTTCAAAAATAAGTGATATTTTTGAAATCGTTTTTCAATAATGTCACGTTATAAGACCCTATAACGTGATATTTTTGGGATTTTTTTTAATAATATCATTCTGGTATGGGTGGTCTCCTTGTGCGTGTTGACTGATTCAACAGTTGAAACAGCAAAATTATTATCGGGCTCATCAACGACGTCAAGGCGTTGAGCGCCTAGCGCGGTGACCATGCTATCCACATCAATGCCTAAGACGAGAAGAAGCGGTCGCCCGAGGAGGACTTCAGGCATGTCGACATCAAGAACGTGAACCCAATGACGACGAACCGTTACGGGTCCAGCCGTCGTGTGAATCGCAATATCAGCGAGAAACTTCAAAGAAGAAGTATGAACGGAACCGTCGCCTAAACTGAAACATTGCATGACTTGACAAGTCTCGGGTTCGGCAGATGGTATGAGAGTCCATGAATTCTTTCCGACAACGGTGTAATCAGCACCGTCATCCAGAATGGTTGCAAAATTGAAACCACGAGAGCCCACCACGATACGGACCGAGGAATTCAGCCGAGGAATTGGTTTGGAGACTAGCGGCACTGGAGCATTACTGGAGGCAGTGGCGTTCTCAATTGGGACAGCAACAGATGCTAGCTGCACAGGAGATGGAATAGCAGGGGCAGACCAGAAGGAATAATAATCAGCAACAGCCAAACGATTGGCTTTAGCAGCAACCGATGAACCGGTCGACGGGCCGGTCTGTGGCGTGGCGGATGTGCTGGCAGCATTGGAAGAACTGGACGGCGTAGCAGCGGTAGTAGCTGTACCCGACGTAGCTTGTGATCTTGTAAAGTTTGTTTTATAGAAACTGGACGAACCCGTATGGGTGTTCGCGGGCTTAGAGCCGGTCTTGTTCTGCTGAGTTGTTGCTGTAGCACTTGATGAGGTCGCTGAAGTGGCGGGATTAGTAGCCGCTTCTGCTCGTTTGCGTTGCCTGAATTCCTCCAGTAAACGTTTGGCTTCATCGGGAGTACAGCTGGAACATTTGACAACGTGATGGGACCCTTTGCACATGAAACATTCTAGGGTTTTCGAAGTGGATGTAAAGGTCTTGCTGGAAGAGCCATGAACGTCACGATCGAACCGTTTGAACGCCTTCAACGTCTCCAGAAGAAAATCATGAAACTTGCCAAGATCGGCTTGTGATTCGATTTCTTCGACATCCAGGGCAGCGTTCACAGTTTCGCGCAGCGAGTCGGGATGCAAAGCTTCAACCATGCCTTGGATCTGCTTCTTCTGCAGCTCTGTGTGTTTACTGAAATGTTCGACCAGGCCTTGCTTGTCTAAGATCCTTCGGACTGGCGGAAAAGGTCCATAACACTCAGCTGAGGGTCGCCATGGTGGACAAGTTTCAGAGACTTGAAAAGGTCTCTGCTGCCGTAAGCATTCCGGACAGCAAGGCCGGTATACTCTTGAAGATGCTTTAGCAAGATATCATCAACCACAGTCTTATTTGAGCCTGATGGCAACTTAAGTATGTAAGTACATACATGCTGTAAAATCCATGGTACAATTGCAGCCCGGAGAGGAATAGCAGAAAGATTTCGATTCTCATCCTTAATGACTTCATTGAAACGCTTGATCTGATCCTTATAAGCTTCCCATTCGATAATGAAAGCTTTGACAACGGTGCGGTCGTAGCCTTCCAGCTTTGGAGGCCCAATCATAGACATTTGAACAGGGTTCATGACGATTGAAACAATGAGATTGGACTAATTCGCGGGAGCAGAAATCAAGAACACTTCTGAAGTGTTTAGTGTCTACTAAGTTTCGGCAACCGTAACTTTTCGACTAAAGACAGTAGAATTGCTAGGGTACGGTTGGCAACCAAGCCGCGGCCGAAGCCTTCCCCTAGATCACTAAATGTCGTCTAACAGACGACTGAACGGCCACCTAATACCTCTTCGCTGTACTCGGGACCCGACCCAGAGAGAGTCTGAAGCTCGAATGGAGAGAGAGAAAACAGGTGAAGCGAAACGGTCAATATCGACCAGTCAACACAAAGCGTGCGTTAAGAGGGAGCGGAACGGTTGGCAACGACTAAGACGAAAATTCGACGCCAGACGACGAACCTCGGTTGAGGAAACGGGCACGACACCCAAAGGGGCGGCCTTGATTTGAGGTAGAGAGTTACGCAGAACTCGGAGCTTAGCTACAAAGCGAGCAGGAGCGAACGGAAGTACGAAAATAGGCCTATGAGACGGCTTCCGAGCCGCCAGGGTCTAAAACTAGAAAGTAGATGCAAAGATGATAGCACACAAAGAACTATGGTACTGTATTGAGGTCAGATACACTAGGTCACAGGAAGGGCACGTGACCTAAAAAGAAAATATCTCTAAAGAATAAAAATAGGCGATTTCACGTCTCATAATGTTTTTTCTGCGCGGCGGAGTTTTTTAACATCAGTTTTATTTCGAGATCCCCATTGGGCATGGAGAGCTACAGCTCAAGACACCTTAACCCTGATCAGGGGTCCGGACCCGTTAAATTATAACGGGTCAACTTAAACTGCATAGAAATGGGGTGATTTTGGAATTTCACCGACTAAATTTTATATGGGCTAATAGCTTACAACTAGCAGAGTGTATTTATTGCTGCGGTTTGCAAAGAACACCTTAATTATTGTTAGCACATCCTTTTGAAATCTCCCGAATCTCTCAAAACCCCGTACCCGTTATAATATAACCGGTGGGCTGCAGCAATTGCGCTTACATCGAGGGTGGGGTAGGGAAGGTCTGGCATGTCGATCTTTGAAAGCAAACATCATTTTTTATTATATACGTATTTAAAAAGTGGATGTTAGCCTTCAACGTTGGGCAAGTTACCATCAGCCCTGAGTTGCCGAACTTCTGCTCTTGTTAGCGTCCCCGTTCTCCCTTTTGTTGTTTTCTTAGGCTTGATTCGAGGCTGTAGAAACCCTCGACTTTCGTGAATCAACGCAAAGCAGGACAAATCGTAATCCAGCGCTCGCTGCACACACATGTTCATATCGCAATCTTTGCAGAATGCGGTTGTCTGGGAACAGCATAAGGGACATTCAGCTTTCTTTCGCGTCCCACGTTCATGTTGAATATCAGGGTGAAGACGATGGGTTTTCCCGACGTTGCTGTTAAGCCACTTCAGTCTGTTCGTTTTTGCGATGGTTACCTGCAAGTGCTGAGACCGCGATGGAGAACCTTCTTGCACTACGACGATGGCCGAGTTATTTCCTGTCAGCCTGTCGGAAGGTTTCCAGGGAAAGCTAACTTCGTTTAGAAAATCCCAGAATGAACCGCGGCGATTCAGATCTTGACGAAGTTTCTTGTAGCTTACATAGTAATCAAACCGTCCAGTTTGAATGATCCGGAAGACCAGATGAGCGTTCATCAGTGAAGTCATAATGAACCTGTTGTAAAAGAATAATCGCGGGGTCAAAGAGCGAAAATCGACCTTAATGTTTTTTAGAATACGGGATGCTGTGTCCTGTCCTCCCTTTAGATGGTTCCACAAAGAGACTGTGTCAGGATATAGATCATGAGCGGGTGGAGAATCGGGATGTGTCTGGTGCTGAAAGATCAAAGCCGAACTTAATCGTCTCCAGAGTTGAATTGTGTGAGCGTCAGTAGCATGACCGAAGACAGAGATATCGCTATCGTCCAGATTATCGTAAAACGATAAAAGGTTCATTGCATTACGCTCGACAAAAGCAACATACGTGTCTCGGAAGTGCTGTACAATGTGCACCAGAACCGCATAGATTATGGACCTTGTGTCAGCAACAACAAAGAGGCAGTGTTCCGCTCCTGTAACAGCTACGTGATGAAAACACTGAGATCGATAACTTTTCGTCCAAACGAGCTCATTGAACAGAGACGAAACAAAAAAAGTGCCGAAGAACTCAGTCGTGACGTCACCTTGAAGAATTCGGCCTTGATCCAGACTCTGACGAGCTTCAGATGCGGTACCGGGAGTAGTCATAGTCTTCATCTCCAACACGAACAGAAATAAATCGTCACTCTCGGTCTCCTTCAGAACACCGAGTCCATCAACAGAGGTCGCCATGCGAGAAGAGTGCTCGCCAATAAATTTTCTTCGAAGCAGTCCCCGCTCTACGATGTCATCGACTAGCGAGTATCCACAATTTGACTGGCGAATGAACTCGGGCAATGTCTCCATAATCTTGGATTCGTTTTTGCTCCCGATCTTGAAGTAAGAACTCGAAATTGGCTTCAGAAACCACAGACTTACCATACGTTGAGGAACAAAAACGTGGGGCGAGAGCGGAGGAGCGTCCAGTAGATTATTGATCAGCAGTTCTTTGGTACCGGATGATCTCAGTCCTCGCTGCTCGCAAAGAGATTTTAGCTCAACCAGTGTATACGTACGAAGATCCTCCCTTGAAGGCAAAGTAGCAGGATTCTCCATCACCCGAATTCCCAGTAGGGACAGCAGGTTCCGCTCATCATCGCTGGTTGTCAGACCCTGACAGCATTTTAAAAGTAACAAAGCAACAGTCGAAGTTACCAAGCCTTCGCCGGCTCGAATAAAATGCCATTCGACACCTCCATGTGCCGGTGTCAAAGAGACAGTGTTCTCATCCACAATTCGTAATAAATCGTGACCAGGGAGCGATGCCGTCCAGAACCCTGGTTTTTTGGGCTTGTATATCCACTTTTCAAGCCAGGGGGTTGATGATACCAGCAGCGGTACTCTCCCTCGTCCGCCGCGATAAGCAATTGCATAAACATGTCGGCTGTCAACTGTTTTAACGGCAGAGTAAATCGATTTCGCACCGGCTTCGTTAACCCTGCTACAGAAATATTTCAGTGGTTGACAAAACGCGATGAAAACGTTTACGCTGTGCTTCCAGTTGATGTAGATTCTGTCCCAAAAGTGAATGGAAACGAGCGAGAGCGTTTAAAGGTTCCAATTATTTTTAATCCCGCCTTGGATAGGCACTTCAACAAGTTCTCCCCCTGGTATCCTCGATCGCAAGCGAAAAGCCATGACAGCACGCTCTAATGACTTGCCGAACGACTCACCTTTCTCGCATAGACGCATGCCTAAAACAATCCCTGAAATAAGAGAGACAACATTCGTTGAAACTGGTCCAAAGGCCTTCTTGGCGATATTGAATCCACTGAATCCCATCTCCTCAGATAGGACGGACGACAAACGGTTTTGATCGTCGTCAGCGCTCAGAATCGACTGTCCACGAACGTATGCAATCCTGCATGCTGTCTCTGAAATCGCTCTCTCCATTGATCGTACACGCTGGTCTTTTTGGAAAGATTCGTCCCATTTCATGGAAAGACTGGTGCTCTCCCTCTTCTTTTTCAACGTCTTAAAGATCTTGTCAAAACCGGTCTTATCCAACGCAGCTGCCATCGGAAATCTGGAGGCGTTTTTGGAAGAGAAGAAGCGAGATGGATTGGCGCCTGAAGCTGCCAAATTGACCAAAACTCGGATATTATTGCAGATTTCCCCTGAAACAATCAGGATTCCAATGATGACAATACAAAACGTGCAATCTGGTCTACCTCATTTCAAGGTCGAATCGAGCGGCAGCCCCTCTTTAACTGCTTCCACCAGTTCGTTGAAAATACCTGATCATTCCTTGTTGAGTGGATCAGGCAATGAATGCAACGAGCTTAACTGACCTTTCAAAAAGTAATTAACGCAGTCACTCATGGTTGGGTTAGTCTTGTGCATCACTTGGCGTGCCATCTGCACAATATTGCCAAGCTCAGTCTTCGCCTTATTCACCAGAAGGCCATCGACGGGAATGCCAGAAATGGAAATGTCAGCGAAAGCCCTATTGGAAACAGGACGCCAAGCACCACCGTCGAGCTCCTCCGACGGTTCCAATACGTCAAGATCGACGTCAAGGTTGTCGAAAAACGCCTCGAGAGTAGCCATGCGGCAAGCGAGAAGAATACAGTAACTTTGATGTAGTTAGCAACGACGGTGGTCCCCAGAGCGCATTGTGCGGGGCAAAATATGAAATTTTTTCTAAGAAACTTAGGATTTTTATCAAATATTGAAGTCACAATTCAGACATCAGCTTGTTAGCATTTGCAGCCATGACCCGTTATAATATAACGGGTCCGGTCAAAAGAGACGATCTCGAAAAATTGCACACCCGTTATTATATAACGGGTCTACGGATCAGGGTTAAAAGGACAGTGTTTCAATTTGATTTCGAAAAAGTCCGTAATTTTAGAAATAAAATTTCGTCTTTTCAGAAATCCTCATTTATTCCAATTTATTCACAGCCCGCGTTGGGAATCGACGATGGCTCTTGTACTTTTTGACAGCAACTTCAATTTGCTGTGGAGTCAAAGAATTACCTCTGTCATCCCTTAAGCGGTAAGCGTCCATATAACGGTAGCATTTTCATCATCATCGCTAAGAGGGTAAACTTCCGGACAGTCGATTTTCAATGACCGCCTCTCTATTCTTGGGTTTCTTAGAGCCGATGGCTTCTCGCGCTGCTTCCAGCTGCCTCCATCTGAGGTTTCTTGGAGCCATGTCTTATCGATGAAGAGAGAGAGATGGGATGATGACTCGCACATGTTATTGCGAGGAGGCTGCGCACACAATTGCGGGAGACTAAATAAAAGTGTGACAGTCTCGCGGAAAAATATGCGGTCGCAAATATGTGAAGTTTCAAAAACCGTTCCGCCTATATAACTTCGGACGGTATCAGGGGCCGCAATTTTTATTTTCTTTTTATATCTGATTCTGTAATTTTGTTTATCTCCTCGAGATCTATCGATTGACAGTGAGAAAACCATGAACAGCCAAATTGGGCCTTCCCATATACAGATCCCCGTGGCTCCTAACAAATTGTCTCTTTAAGGTGTCTTGAGCTGTATCCAATTTTGGCGGGACTACAGCACAGATTGTACCTAGGTTTTAAATAAAACCATGTCGTTGATCGGGTATCTGTTCCATGATTTGGCTCCTGCGCTCGCAGTAGACGATATAGACGACATCCTTCTCAACGACTGTGACATCACAAGTTCGGAAAGCAGCCAAGAGAAAGCAGGCGGCTCGCGAATTGGAAGAAGCTCCAATTTAGAACGGGACTTCGCTGTCGCTCACAAGCGTATCTACAACGACTACTTTGCTGAGAGACCGGTTTACGATTCCAATTTATTTCGACGTCGATTCAGAATGCGACGAGCGTTATTTTTGAGAATAGTTGCTGCAGTCAAAGACCACGATAATTACTTCCTGCAAAGGAAGAATGCCATTGAAGAACTCGGATTATCCACTCTCCAGAAGTGTGTAGCTGCTATTCGTATTCTGGCATATGGCTGTTCTTACGACGCCGTTGATGAGTATGTCAAAATCGGCGAATCTACTGCAAGCGAGTGCCTGGAGCGATTCTGTGATGCCATTATTGCTCTATTCGGAGAGGAATATCTACGGTCGCCTACAGTGGATGATCTGCAAAGAATTATGCAAGAAAATGCCAACAGGGGATTTCCAGGAATGATTGGATCCATCGATTGCTAAAATTGGAAATGGAAAAATTGCCCAAGAGCCTGGCAGGGATCATATCGAGGGCAAAGGAACCTGCATAGTGCTTGAAGCTGTAGTTTCCAATGATCTTTATTTTTGGCATGCTTTTTTCGGCATGCCAGGAGCCTTGAATGATATTAACGTCGTGCAACGATCAACTTTAATTCATTCGCTTATGAACGGGATTTCTCACAAAATCCAGTATGAAGTTAACGGCATGACATACTATATGCCATACTGGCTTGCTGATGGTATATACCCCAACTGGCCTGTATTCGTTAAAACTATTCCTGATCCACAGGGGGCAGCGAGGAATTATTTTGCTGAGACCCAGGAGAATTGTCGCAAGGATATCGAAAGGGCTTTCGGAGTGCTTCAGCAGCGGTTTGCTATCGCAAAGAATCCTGCTCGATCTTGGAGCAAGGAAAGATAGGGAAAGATCATGACCACCCTTACTATCTTGCACAATATGATAGTTGAAGACGAGAGAGTTGACCCAAACCTACTGGAGAACATGGATTTCTTACCTAGGGAAGTGAGACAGCGCCTTTCTAAGCGTACTGGAAAATCACGAAAACGACGCCGACGACTTCCACAAGCGCCCGACGACAAGATTGAGATATCTCATACTGATGTTGGTGATATGCCAGACAGATCACTAGCGGCGATCTTAGACCGAATGGGGAGTGTTCGAGACAGACAGCGACATTACCAGTTACAGGCCGATCTTGCCTGTCATCTGTGGAATACGAAAGCATCGAAAGCATGAAGGCAACGTTGGCTAGGTATATTTCACTACACCAAAGAGTTAGAAATCAGGTAAGCAATTGTCAGACATTACACAATCGTAAGGAAACTGATACTCCGCTGGTAGCAAACCGTCCTCCTTCGCCTTCTTAATCTGCTTCTCCATCTCAATTCGGTTTTTTTCGGCATGAAGTTCAATCAACTGTTTGTTGATTTGGGCTCCGATCGGGTTCGGGTAGTATCCGAAAAACCCGGGTCGGGTCGGGTCGGGTTCGGGTCGGGTTCGGGTAGCGGGTCGATACCCGACCCGACTACCCGACTGTATCCGACGGTTAATAATTTGAGTTGTATAAACCGCGCACGGATTTACGTTCAGCTCCCATTTGTGTATTTTGTCAAGTTGCATCATTGCAGTCACGAATATGGCAACCCGCAAGAGCAAATCACCCATTTTTTCACCGACGCTTTCGCAACTATTCAAAAAAAGGACTTCAATATTGATTACTCTGACCTTATCGAAACTGTTTCACTTCTGATAATCTCTAATTGGGAGAAACAGTGGCCGATTAGGAGTAATTGGTACTGCAGAACAGGTCCCCACGACCCCACCCACCGCTACCACAGGGGCAGCTGGTGAAGATTCTTCAGTTTTCACGTACCTCGATGTTCTCTCAATGCGTTTGTGAAGGCCAATAATGGACGAGGCCGACAATTATTTGAACTTGCGCTGCGAGGATTCTTCTGTTGATCCTTTATACTACATTATATCGCATGCGATGCAGTTTCACATCTTTGTCTAAGGAGACATACTGTCCATTCCTGGATCGCCCGTGTCGGATTAAGAAATTTTCAACTGCGGGCAATGTTTTTAGACTGCGTCGACATTCCCTTCAGCCTGAGACAATAGGTGCATTGTTATTTGGTAGTAACGCACCCAATCAAGATGTTTGTACAGCGATTCTGTGAATTTTTTCTCTAGCCATACAATTGTCGAGGCATATCTGAAAGAACGGTTGATGGTCGAAATTAAGAAGTGTATTATTAGGGCGTACGGCCTTTATAGAGCCCATGATCTGTTATCATAACACCTCCCCTCAAATCATGGGCGGCAATTCTTAGACCCATCTGGTCACGACACCACAAGAACTTTGTGCTGTTACAGGTTTCGTTAAGAAATCAGATACCATTCGTACTGTTTCGCAATACCGAAGTGTGATCTCCTTTTCTTGAATGAGCTCCCTGCTATAATGGTACTTCACTTCAATATGTTTCGTTTTATCGTCGGCTCTGTTGCTGTTGGCAATAGAAATGCATCCGGCATTATCTTGCACAATTTCAGTTGGAGATTTTTGTTTAACTCCTATCTCGGATAAGAGATGGCGCAGCCAGAAGGCTTCTCTGGCTCCATCATAGAGTGATGTATATTCCGCCATTGCGGAAGATGTATCAACTCGCCCCTTTCCTTTGCTTTTCCAAGATATTGGACCGCCAGCCATCTGGAACACAAAACCGGTCACCGACCTCCGTGTTGCTGTGTCGTTTGCATAATCACTGTCAGCACTGCCCTGCAGAATAGGGAAGACTGAGGTTTTTCGATAACAGAGCGTTAGACTTTTGGTGTCCTTCTGGTATTGCAATACTCGAATGGCGGCTTTCCAATGCTGGATGCCGGGGTTTCTAGTGAAGCGGCACAGCATCCCGACGACCTGTATGATATCGGGCCTGGTCGATCGTGCGATCCACAATAAGCGTCCCACCAGCATATCATGTGGGATTTTCTTCATCTTTTCTATCTCTTCAGTCGACTTAGGACCCATATCTTGTGTCAAATGTCGACCAGGTTGATGGGGGGTCTGAACCGATCTTGGGGTGGCCGGGATGTTAAATTTATCGAGAAGCTCTTCTATATAAGGTTCCATATCCACGAATATCGAACCGGATAGTTTGCAAGGTCTGATCCGCATTCCCAATAACCGGGACGGCTCGCCCAAATCAGATATTTCGAACTTTTCCTTCATCTTGTCTATCATTTGTTCAACTAAATGATCACAATTATGGATAATGAACTGATCATCAACAGCTAGAGCCAGTATTATCAGGTTGTTGTCGTTGTAGTAATAGTACATGCATGGATCCGACTTTGCGCGAGTTAGTCGTAATTCCAAACAGAGAAATGAATCAAATTCCTTGTTCCAGGCACGGCCTGCCAGCTTAAGGCCGTAAAGAGCTCGAAGCAGTCTGCATGAAGCTTCTGGAGAATCCTCGTCAACGAATCCGTCCGGCTGCCTCATCCATATTTGTTCATCCAAGGGTGCGTTTAGATATGCGTTTACAACATCGATTTGCCTCATTTTTAAAATCAGCTCTGCGGCGATGACGAACATTGCTCTAACTGATTCGTTATGTGCTACCGGAGCGAAAGTTTCATCGAAATTGACCCCTGCCCTCTGAGAAAATCCCTGGACAACGAGTCGGGCTTTGAACCTCTTCACGCTTCCATCAGCGTTCGGCTTCACATCGAAGACCCAATTACACCCTATTGGTTTGCGGTCTTTGGGTGGTGTTTCTAAACGCCATGTACCGGCATCAATCAGCTGACAGTATTCTTTTTGAACAGCCGCTAGCCAATACTCTCGGTAAGGATTTGAATGATCTATGGCTTCCTGAAGACAGTTGGGAGTTCGAATCTCATGCGCCTTAAGTCCTTGTAAGTTTGGCTTTTTGTCTGCAGTATGAAACGCATAGTTGAGAGCTTTTTGCTTGATTTTCTTTGGCAGATTAGATGTCAGGCTGAGGAGATTACAAGTGAAATTATCCTTGTTACGGACCCGAAAGTCGGACAGTCGGTATCGATCTGGTTGTTGACGAGTCCTTTGGGACGTCCTAGTTCCTCTTGCGGCTTCTTGGTCGCTTTCAAAGACCTCAATGCCAAGAATATCCTCTCCATCGTCTCCTCCTTGAAAATTTGGCTCACGTACTGTAACGTTATCATCGGTAACATTTTCAATTTCATCATCAATCAATCTGCTCGTAGTTTCGTTATCACAATCGCCAGTGCCGCTCTCGTCACTTTGGTCATTTTCCGTTTCGAAATCAAACTCCGGCCGCCATCTGGGTTGTAGGGTATTGACGATTCGTGAACTATTCCCATTTCGTTGCAGTAAGCGATGAGAATTCGGTTGAAGAACTCGGTCCCATTATCAGTACGCCAAGTTCGAATCAGATCAGTTTTGAGAGAGCCTCGTTTTCGAAATGACTGTCGTTCACATGTTTGAACAATATGTTTCACATCAGATTTGTGTTTAAAGAAGAACATCCAGCTTCTGGTAGAAAAATCATCAATGAACGACACCATATACCTATTTCCTGTCATGCCGATTCGGCATGACAGTACGCGCAGCCGTCCAGCCGACCTCCAGGCAGTCGTACTGGCCCTCCCTGAGGGGCTGCGCGGTGGGCTGCGCCCCCGCTGACGACTCTTATAGGGGAAGAGCCCTAACTGTCACTGTTGGTTTTCTCGCTCGGTGAGCGGCTACGATTCAGAACGATGTGAGCCGAACACAATCAATAACATTGATCTTTAAATACTCGAGTCTATTAGGGCGCTCTCATACCTTGGTAAACTCCGCGGCGGAGTTTTCATCCACCGTGGCTGTAGGCCATCACCCACTGGTTTCACAGTATAGTAATTCTGCGCGTCGGGGTTCTCGAGCGACTTGTGTTGTTGTGGAGGCGCCACACTGCTGGAAGGTGTACAGATACTAGTCGAGTGTTGGCTCGCGGTGGCAGCGAGATTGTCTGTCGTGTGAGCCTTTTCTCCTCCCCGCGTATAGACGTCTGTTATGCTCTCGGGATTGGACGCAATACCAACAGTCACGGACTGCGCTGGTCTCCTCGTCTCCCAACTATGAATGGCGATCAGCGGCCTCCAAGCAACCATTCCGATCAACTCCTAAATTCATACGTTTCTCATCTCGTCTCCGACTCTCTATTGCTTAGTTCTCTCGCCTCGCCTCACCTCCGACTTCCCTCCGACCTTCGTCTCCGCTCAACTCCGCTCCTCTCTCCGCTCCACTCCGTGCTCGCCGCTCCGCCTCCGAGGACTCCCTGACGTCGTTGCGTTGCCGGACACCGGTCCCCCGCGTCCTACCCTCCGCTCCCGAGTCATCGCACCGCTTATCTAACCAATAAAAGGGGACCTTTTACTCGATCCGAACATTTCCCCCTAAAGATTCGACAGGAAACGGTCCGGCAACGTCACTCCAAACGATCTTAAACCGTTCTTTAGCGCGCTCTTTTCGTTTTCCAAAAGAGTTTCTGGTCATCTTAGCTTGTATACAGCCTTTACAGATTTGCGTTGTCTCCTGTTCGTCTTTTTTTAAATTCGATCCACTGGCTGTTTTAGGAAGTCTATTCAATAAAGTTCCGCACAGATGTCCTGATCTTAAGTGAGCTAAAGTCTTCCTAATGACTTGGTTTGCCTGACTGTCTTGGTTAGGTCTTTCATGGCTATCGGATATCACGTAGAGATTATTTTCAGCCTTCGCGATCTCATGGACAACTTTGATATTGCTGTTAATTATATAGCAATAATTTCCAGTGAAGAAGAATGAGAGCCCATTGGATGTGCTTTCTCCCACAGATAAGAGATTCTGGGCCATGCCAGCGACGATATGGACGTTTTGCAGAGCTAGAGAAGCATTATCCAATTTGATTGGGCTCGCCTTTCCTTCTCCTTCGATCGTAAAATCACGTCCGTCTGCTACAGAAACACGTTTTGCTCCCTTTTTCACAATGTCACCATAAATTTGCTCTCTGCTGGTGCAGATGTGCATAGATGTTCCAGAATCAACGATCCAAGATTGCTTTCGATGTTCATTGGTCATTTCTGGGGATATCAGAGAACACGCTGTGTAACCTTTGATGTTATCATTTTTTTCTGTTACTGCTGTTACGGTCTTTCCACCATTTGGCGCTTTTTCGGGATTCACGAACCAACACTTGCTGCTCGAATGGTTACTGGTTCGTCCGTTATTTTTGCATGTCTGACAAAACTGCTGTAGTGTCTCCAGTTTCTGTCGCAACACTGCGTTAGCCAATTCGAGGTTTTTAACCTTTTCAGTGAGATTTGCTGAGGAAATTTGCTTAGCTTCAGTATTCAGATTAAGCTCTTTGTTGAGCAGCATCCTTCTACCTTCGGCAGTCGATAAATTGCCAGAATGACTATCTACCGTAAACCCCGTAGAGTTGCCCCCCATGTTCCATTTACAGTGAGTTTTTTGTATGAGGGGGCTAGGTTTACGGGAAACTTTTTACCATGAGTTTTGGCGGCTTTTTAAACTACGCATTCTGCACCGGGGCGTCCTCCTGATTGTAACGATATAAAAATAGCTCTATTCTGACATCATGACATCAAAGTCGACAACCACCGACTTGAAGTGAACTAGGTCGCCGGAACAAATGTAAGAGCCACAAAAGTCATGAGATTCGCAGGAGCGGCCATTTGTATTAGCATTAATGCCTACAATTTCTCCATCTCCGATTGCTACCATCGTGTAATGGAATTATGGTCCGTGGCAAAATGTTCCGTTGGGGAGCCAGGTATCCGGGGGCCAACTCTACGGGGTTTACGGTAATGCTGTATCAACTCCCTCATATTCCTCAGGCAATCCCCAAGAATGAATGCTGCAACGATCTTATCTGGAAAGATAACGTCGGATGCATCTGAGATATCTTGTGCAGCATTCTCGATTTTAGCCACGTAGGTCTGAATAGAATCCTTTCCTAACTTCGTTCTTGAGATTTTCTTTACCCCTGCCACAGTGGCTGCAGAAGAGGCCCTGCTATATTGTTTTGAAAGGCACTTCCATAATTCATGTGCCGAAATTGCAGAATCGGCTCCGATCAGAGCTTGAACTTCACTGCTAATATGAGCGAAGATTTAGCGCGTGCCTTGATATCGTTCCTAGTTGGTTAAGCCGTCTTTGCCGTCAGCCTCTAGAGTGGGGGCCGCAGCTGCCAGCTTCCGTGTCGATGCATCAATCCCGACGACCAAGTCGAGGTCTTTGTCGACGAGAAGGTTTATCATCCTTGAGCTCTATCCTCTGAAGTTACTCCCGGTGAAGACGGGTACGGCTTCGAGGTCCTTGCTCATCGGAGAGGGTGGGACTCTTAATCTGTAAGAACGGTTGATGGTCGAAATTAAGAAGTGTTGTATTATTAGTGCGTACGGCCTTTATAGAGCCCGTGATTTGTTATCATAACAATATCTCATCAGCGTGCGGGTAGCTACCCGACCCGATCGGAGCCCTATTTTCCGTTCTGGAAAAGATCTACTGCGAATTCACGCTTAAGAATAGCTTCAGCCTGATAAATAAATTAGAGAACGTTCCGATCAATGGTAATGATTTTTTAATTTCCGCAGATGTTTCTTCTCTTTACACTATGATGAATTTAGAGCGTTTTATCTTTGTTTGGAAAACACCGCAACTCCGTAAGCCTCCCGGTTTCGGCGTCGTTAGTGGTTACTCCAAAATGACCGTGAAAAATTGCAGAGTGTAGAACGCAGTTATTGACCCAGGAATATGCGTGATTATGCAATTGAGGGTGTTGCAGCTATGACGCAAGGGAATGCATTCATTTGCACTTTGTTAAGCGCTGAATCTTGCACAAAGCGGTTTGCAAGAATTTGCAATTCAGCAAATGAGGTCGTTTGCTGGAAATAGCTTCTCTTGCATGTAAACGCAAGAATTTGTAAGTCGGGTATTTTCCATATTTCACAATATAGACTAAAAAATGATTATAATAGAGACGTCCGCAAAGTAGGCAAATCATACGTTAGGTTGCAAAAAGATACGTTACGGACTTGGAGAAGTGCACAGGATAATCTGCGGCGCGGGCCTCCAAACGTATCTTTGCCCAAAAGATAAAATGACCTAAAAAGATACGTTCGTATGATTTAAAAAAAACGTTAGAGCGCGGCCACCTCCGGAGTCCGTAGCAGCTGCAATCTTCATCCCCATCCTGCATTGACAGCTCGTGCTACCTATCCTATCGCACCAGCTTTCTCAGGCTGAATTTACCCAGCAATGTCTGAGTCGTCGACAGATTGTGTTGAAATCTCACCAGCCCCCACCGCGGCTAAGAGCCGAGCAGCACCGATTAGCCCGGAACTGCTGGAAGGCCTCGTGAAATCCTATCAGACTAATTTTTCTGATTTCTGCAAAAGTAAAACTAGATTCTCGGTATAACGGTTCATGATTTTCCCTTTATTTAGAATCGGGTAAACATCCAAAGCAAATAGTTACGAGTAAAGTCTGGGATGCCGTGCTGGAGGATGTGAGCCAAAAAATTTTCGAAGGCACTCCTATTACGGATTCCAAACGGATCCGGCAAATGAGAGAGAATCTCTGTAGCTATTTGAAATCTCAGAGCACGGGTACGTCGAATGGAGAAAAGGATTCAAAACCGGAGCTCCAGAACATCGAGGTTCTCAAGCACCTAAGTGAGACGTACTGGGCCAGAACCCAATGGCGAGATCATCCCAAAGATGGGCTTCTCAATGTCGAGATTTTGAAAAGTTCAGAATGAAGACTCCAAATTCGCTAACGCCAGAAAGAAGAGCCCTGCTCCAGATTCGGCGAGACCAAATCATGTTACATCGGTAAAAATTTGGATCGTTTTGAAGCCAGCTGTTTAAATTGGTAACAGAATGGACGGATAGCTTATCAACGCTGATGCAGAAATTTTGTTGACCGAATAAAGAATAAGCTGCCTGGAGCTGATGCTGACATTCATATTGTACGTGCCGGTACGTTGTGAGTATTTCCGATTCTCATTGAAATCTAACAATTTTTCCCAGACCTTCAGCAGAAGTTAGGTGATATGAGAGCCAAAAGATAAAGCCAAAAAAGATGTTGAGGAAACGACACCGGAAGCATCAGCTGAAGACGACTGGAAGTTTCCTGAAAACCCTCTTGGTGTAATGAGGGCCTTAGTGTACGATGTCATTGAACAGCAGCAGGCTGTGGATTCAGTCAAATTTGATATCGAAACTCCAACAGGACAGAGACTTCGCAAGACTGTGATCCGGTTATTGGAGAATGAACTTGCAAATGGAAAACGTATGCAATAATCCAGATGTCTAGAGTTTTTGATAAACCATTTCTGGCTGGATATTGTGTGTTGGATCGTCAGCGTACTCAGTTTAGTGCATCAATTGATAGGCACAGCTTGGTATTCTAATGCCACCGAAATCACGAAAAAGAATTCGTGACGATGATCATGAACGTTGTTGGTGCCGTTCACATCAATGTCAAGGCAAGATTAGATATCGTACTACAGCCCGAAAACATGAAATCGATGATGTTCGGATGAACGATCAGCAAATCGATGAAATCGTAGTGCCAGAAGGTAAAATTGAAAGCAGACTCCACCGCGTATGTAAAATTTTGTTCAGCTTCACTTAGTTGATATCGTAAATGACGACATCATCGAGACCCAGAATGCAGCTTCAAACCCATATGGAGAACGCAATGACCACACAAATAAAATTTGAAGTGACGACATAGTTGATATTGACAACTCTTCCTTAGATACAAACGGAAGATGGCATTGCGGAATGAATGAAATCCTTCAAAACAACAACGAGTTTGATGAAAGTAAGATAGCAATCAGATTAATGATTTCCAAATGATTAAATGTGCCATTACTGACATTAGACAATGACAGTTCTGTTCATTCTGAAAAGTCTTTTGATCACCAGTCTGGCCATGCTGAAGTTAACGATATTGATGATATTTTCATATTTCGGTGGCCAACTTCTCAGATGGCCGCTCCCAACATTCAACAGCTCAGAATGATCTGTCCTTACAAGGGAGTGAACGACATATCGATCCCCTAGAAGATCTAGAGTTCAAATTTGACCGCGTATTTGCCGAGACAATGAACAGCACAATAGCGATGCCAACTCCAAATCCTTATACTGGCCACTTTCGTACGATATTCAAGTAATGTTTACTAGGGTTCAGCCGCTATGCTCATATACATTTAGATGAGGTTTGCTTTTCCTGCAATTACGAATTTGTTTTGGGAAGGGTATAGAGAAGTATGCCATCACGTCAAAAAATTGTTGAAAGCGGAAACAAAGAAGAGGTAATGACTGATTGGACGCACGGAAACCTCTTTTAGGATACTTATCTGCCATTCCATTTGGCTGAAATCGACAACGTGAACGAATCTTCTCCAGGTACTCAACAATCGTTCCATTTCAAAACATTTAATTCATTGAGCCCAATATAATCGCTTTGTCTCACAGCTATGATGGAGCTAGAATTCATAGTTCGTCAGCGATTGGCCACATTTGTTTTCCTACTTGACGCTGCCTCCGACATCAAGATGCAAACCTTCATCTGTTTTTACTAACTTCCTGCTCCTATTTTTCCAGCCAAGCGTTCTTTCAGTTGATTGCTCACGAACTGAACTTCGTGAATCGTCAGGGCTTGCACGTATACGATTCATCTCGTAGGAGGTTGATAAAAGTATTCACGAAACCACCCCATTTGATGAAATAAAAATTTGTGCTCAGATAAAGTTGAAGCTCATGTTTAGCATGGCAGACCTTCCAGCTTGGGCCAAAGCAGTAAGAAAAGCCGGATCCTCTAGCAAGATTGGTGCATGTATTTGCAAGATGGAAGGTGTCAGATGTTTCCGGCGTACTTGCCGAAACGGTTCTTATAGATTTCTGCCCACAAACCATCCTCTACGCAAGGTGATCAGCTTTCCCATTATAATGGGATTTGATTCAAAGTCTAAAGCCCCGCCGGTCTTTAGCAAAAGAGATATTCACATCTCAGGTATTACTGTGATACGTTGTTGTATATACTATAAGAGATTACAGGACGATAGGAGTCGAAGCTGAAAGCTATGAGGCAAACATCACGAAGAGAGGCTGAAGGAATTTACGGCTAATCCCGACGTCGACCTTGCAAATTACAAACCTTATGACAGGACAAAAGACCCGAATCATCCATATAAGCGAACGGGATATTATGGTCTTGATGCTCTATCAAAACATCTGGAACGTGGATGGGATGTCAGTCGCCTTTTTAAGACTGATTTATGCATCATCTGGGCGTACGTTGGCTCTGATTGCTTGTAAGCATTGATAATCATGTAATTTGCCATTGTCAGAAATGGCGAGAGCGCTCATAGAGGCCCTGGATTGTGAGGCTGGAGGTTCTGGACTGGTATCTGATAATGGCGCTCGAGATGCCGAACAGAGGTTGAACCGGCTGCCACAAGTGTGGGACGATTGAGCACCACTTCCTTGGGTCGCTCAAAACAGGCGCAACATGATAAAGTTCGGGGTCTGATTGGAAAATCTGAAGACGGTTGCAGTGTCTAAGGATTCCTGAGAGTAAGTTCGCCTGCCTCGAATTCTGTTTCAGAGCTTATCCTTTACACAGAGTCGTCAGAAATATTCCACCCTTACATTTCGTCGACAGTTCTGGTAAAAAATGCACAATGGCATATGATGCTACACGGTTTATTCAAATTCTTGACCAGGGGACAATTTGCAACAGAAACTGAGGCATCACAATTCCAAGCGTCTCTTTATCAATTCTTTGACAGGTTATCAGAATGGTTTTGCATGATCATGAAGCGGTCGCAGCTCCACAAGTTGCAGGTTCGATTGACAGAGGCGTTGGCCAAGTTGGAAGAGGTAAATATCTCTCCACGCGAGTGTTCGTCTCTAATTTCTGCCCCTATAGCAAATTCCAAGCATGCTGTTAACTCTTCCAGTCCATTTCTCCTTACATTTAGTGTCGCACATACTGGATGATCTTGGCCCATAGACAGGAATGTCTTGGAATCTCTGGTCGGAAAGGTTCATGAGACCGGCCAAGTATATGAACCATGCAACCCGGGGACAATCCGTCCACATTATGAAAAACTACACAGAGCAAGAGGCAGTATCTTGTTTCAGGTAACTCGTTCACAAAATTGATGTTTAATCACATCTCATGCCGTCTTGCCTTGCAGGTATGAATACCACTCTCGATTCTCTCAGAGGTCAACCAGACTCTGGACATTTGGCGATACCGGCGATGGTGATGGCGACGATTCATCAAATGATATCGAAAGTTTTCGAGTTGTGCTCAAAACCGATGATTTACAGACTGTATGATCTCTTGTAGCTGAGCCTTATAGCCATTCAAGACTACCATATAGTGCGGGACTTTGTACCCCCCAAATATACATGATTCTGGAGAGGGGTACAAAGTCCCGGACAATGTCCGCGCGCGCAATTTAATTTCTACCTATATACAGCCTTCCCAGCTCATTCCAATCGATATCTGATATCATGCCTCAACGGAAGACGTATACCGCGGCTCAAAAGCTCGATATTTTGAGAGCAATAGACGAACGCGAACCTGGCATGTCAGCCAAGGCTGTTTGCGCCAGTCTCAACGTCCAACAAGGCCAAGTGTCTCCCTGGAGGAAAAATATCGAGCAAATAAAATCTGTTCGACGTTCGGCTAAAAGTATTTGCATTGGTGCACCCTCCATTTTGGACGTCTACCAAGAAGACATTTTAAGCTACATTTTCAGAAGACGGGAATGCGGATTTGGTAACGTTGCCTCTATCATTTTAATTTAAAAAAAAAATCTTTAAACCGAATGGCATTAACCTTATTGTCTATCAAGTTCTTTTTTACAGTTAAACAAGGCGTCTTTAAATAATTGTGTAAAACAGCGGTTTCGAAGCGGATGGTCGATTCCTACGCGAAGTCCCTTGACAGGGACTTTAAGGAAAAATCCGAAGAGGCTAGAATTGCAACCGTCCGCCGGTTTTTGAAAAAACATCGTTATGGAATCAGAGTTGGGACACATGTGGCCCAGCAAAATCCTGCCGAAACCCGTGAATTGGCTGTGGACTTCATTCAATCTGTCCGAAAGCAACTGCCTTGGTTTCCGGAGCAGAGTTTAATTCTTAACATGGATCATACTCCTGTATTCTTTTCCATGGAACCCCGCACTACATTGAATCGTATTGGAGAACGAACGGTTAACATTCGCTCAAGTACAGATTCGACTTTACGCGTTACTGTTGGCGTCACTGTGACAGCGAATGGCAACATTCTTCCTCCAATGATAATTTTCAAGGGCAAATCTTCTGGCTTAATTGCTCGGTCCTTCTCTTCGTTTCCAGAAGGTGCAGTCTATGCTTGCCAGGATAAGGCCTGGATGGACAAAAAGATGATGATCAAATGGATCGAAAAGGTAAAAAAGACAATTGTGCTCCTGGTTTCTATCATTATTGTTCGACAGGTGTTGGAACCTTACATTCGGGCTAATAACCCAAATCAAGAAAGAGCTGTGCTCTTACTTGACTCGTACCGTTGCCATTTGATGGCATCAATCGTTACCAGAATTCAAGACCTCGGAATTCAGGTTGAGCATATACCAGGTGGATGTACAGGCCTCGCACAGCCAATCGATGTAGGAATTGGCAAGCCTTTGAAAACGCGAATGCGTCACCGATTTGAGGAATGACTGGATACCCAAGATCGTTTCGCAAAAATCAAGCCGCCGTCAAGAGAGCTCTTATCCGAATGGATTATTGCCTCACTTAAAGAAATTAATAGTGAAACGGCACGTAATTCATGGCGCCGTCAAGAGTTTAATTATTTCGACGATTGAACTGGCTCTGGTTCATCGGCTTTGTTTTTTTTTATACAGTTGATCAGGAAGTAGCACCGTGCGTAGCTGTCCACAATTCCGGTTGGACTATGCTCGATCAGCTTTTAAATCGG